>CAUYPK010060586.1:0-12340 GCA_963574355.1 Loris lydekkerianus | reverse complement strand
TCTTGCCCTGGGTAGAGTATTGTGGAGTCATCATAGTTCGCAGTAACCTCAAACTCCTGGGCTCAAGCGATCCTCTTGCCTCAGCCTCCCAAGTAGCTGGGACTATCAGCTAGTGTGTTCCACCACAGGGCTAATTTTTCTATTTTTACTAGAGACTGGGTCTCACTCTCACCAAGGCTGGTCTTGAACACCTGCATGAGCCACCTTGCCTGGCCATAGTTTAGAACTTTCGGTCCAACTTTCCCTTACTTTCTGGATAATGCAATGCAATCTCGTCTCTTGACTTTTTAACTGGTGTTGGGGTGTGCAATGTGTATTTGATGGTGAGTGCCACAGGGAAATAAAGAGCCCAGGAGCCTGCCTTCCCTTCCTAAGAGCCTGCAGAGTCAAAAAATTTAGAGTGACACCCTGAATGACCGGACAGTCTGAGCCAGATGAGGGCCAAGGTCACACCACTGGCCCTCCAGAGGAAGCCAGCTCATTCAAATGCTAAGCAAAATTCTCTAAAAGAAACTGCCTCCAGGCAAGAGATTCTTTCCTAAGTTAGGTCATCTGCAAAGTGGTTTATTGAAAACCATTTGGACTCTGACTTGAATAGATGACCTTTGAATAACATGCAACTTGTGGGATAGAAACACATTGGTTTAAAAATGAACCTCAGCAGAGCTTTCTGTGTTCACGCTGTTTTCCCTTGGCCAGAGTCTGTGGGATTTGCAACATGAAACATTTTTTATCTATCACAAATCAGGCGGAGGTCACTGAGAACTCAGGTGGATCAATTACAGTCTAATGAGAACAATAGCTGGATGAGTAGCTCTTTGCAGATGTCACAAAGTAGGTCTGATCGGAAGTTCTTTTGATGCTTTGTCATGTATTCGTTTTACAGAGGAATAGACACCTTGAGAGTTTACCAAGAGTGAAGTGTGTGAAGTGTTACATAAGACTAAACCTACAGAACAGACCAATAACAAGTAAGGAGATTGAATCAGAAATAAATATCCCCCATCAAAGGAAAGCCCAGGAGCTGATGGCTGCACTGCTGAATTCTATCAGACATTTAAAGAATAACTAGGCTCAGCACCTGTGACTCAAGCAGCTAAGGCGCCAGCCACATACACCTGAGCTGGCGGGTTCGAATCCAGCCAGGGCCTGCCGAACAATGACGGCTGCAACCAAAAAATTGCCGGGCGTTGTGGCGGGTGCCTGTAGTCCCAGCTACTTGGGAGGCTGAGGCAGGAGAATGCTTGAGCCCAGGAGTTGGAGGTTGCTGTGAGCTGTAATGCCACAGCACTCTACCCAAGGTGACAGCTTGAGGCTTTGTCTCAAAAAAAAAAATAATAAAATAAAATTAAAAAATAAATAAAGAATAACTAATACCAATCTTTCTCAAACTCTTCTAAAAAATTGAAGAGGAAGGAATACTTCCAAACTCATTATATGAGCATTACCCTGATACTAAAAACCAAACAAGGACACTACAAGAAAACCAAATTACAGGCCAGTATCCCTGATGAACACAGATGAAAAAATCCTCAAAAAATATTAGCAAATCAAAATCGACAGCACATTAAAAGAATCTTAGGGCTGGACACAGTGGTGCATGCCTGTAGCTACTCAGGAAGTTAGGGAGGAGATTGCTTTAGCCAAGGAATTAAAGTCCAACCTAGGCCCTGGGCAACATAGCAAGACTTTCATCTCTTAAAAAAAAAAAAAAAAAAAAAAAAATCATTCATTCACTATGATCAAGTGGGATTTATCCCTGGGATGCAAAGATGATTCAACATTATTTAACATATGTAAATCAATAAACATGATAGATCACATTAACAGAATGAAGAATAAAAACAATATGATTGTCTCAATAGATACCGAAAAAGCATTGGACAAAATTCAATATCCTTTCATGATAAAAGCTCTCAACAAATAAGCATAGAAGGAATGTACCTTAATATAATAAAGGCCGTATGTGACAAGTTCGTAATTAACATCATATTCACTGGTGAAAAGTTGACGCTTTTTTTCTCAGGTTAGGAACAAGACAAGGAGGCCTAGCCTTGCTACTTTTGTTCAACATAGTACCAGAAGTCCTAGCCACAGAATTAAGTAAGACAGAGAAATAAAAAGCATCCGTTTGAAAAGGAAAAAAGTAAAATTGGCTGTTTGCAGATAACATGATCTTATATATAGAAACCCCCCAAATATCATGTTATACCCCATAAATATACACAATTTTCATTTGTCAATTGAAAAATACATAATAATAAATAAAACTCCCCAAACCAAAAAATCCTAAGTCTTACCTGTCAGGAGTTTATAGTCCCAGCCTAGCGGAAGTTACAATTCTCTTTCCCTTTTTTTTTTGAGACAGAGTCTCATCATGTCGCCCTCAGTAGAGTACTGTGGCGTCGCAGCAACCTCCAGCTCTTGAGCTTAAGTAATTCTCTTGCCTCAGTCTCCCAAGTAGCCGGGACTACAGGCGCCCGTCACAAGGCTCGGCTATTTTTTTTGTTGCAGTTGTCGTTGTTGTTTTAGCAGGCCCTGGGCTGGGTTCCAGTCCACCAGCCCCAGTGTATGTGCCTGGCGCCCTGACCACTGGGCATGGGTGCTGAGCCTCTCTTTCCCTCTTTGCCTCCCTTTCTCCCTCCTTCTTTCTTCCTTTCCTTCCTTCCTTCAAGGTGGTTTTAGTAAGTCTTAGTGGAAGCAGGAAGGAAGATCAAATACATCACATTCTTTAGTGAGTGATTGATTCTTGACTTCACTCTATACCTGTTGCCTCTAAAGCAGAGTAAGATAGGCTGACCTCTAGGTCATTCTGACACCAGCTACCTTGAGGCCCCCAATGAGGACCTTTACAGAGGTTTTTAGGCAGACAGCACTCAAGTATAACATGCACACGCATGCACAATGTGTGACCTCTGGTTCTATAGGCTGAGGGGTATTTCTCTTATTAATGAAGATGAAACTCCTCACAATTACTCTAAAACAAAAAGATGTGACCTCCCAGGATTGTTTTATTTGCTCAAATTTTTGCATTTCATTTTTTTCTTAAATGTTGGAAGTAAAAATATTATTCTTTAAAAAGCCTTGAAAAAACAATTCTAGTAGAATTCCTGCTGTCAACAAGTTGGTTCGTCTGGCATCTTTTTTTTTTTTTTTTTTTTGTTTAAATCATAGCTGTGTACATTGATATGATCATGGGGCATCATACACTAGTTTCACAGACTGGTTGACACATTTACATCACACTGGTTAACATAGCCTTTCTGGCAATTTCAGTTTTTGTGTTAAGACATTTACATTCCACATTTACTAAGTTTCACATATACCATTGTAAGATGCACCACAAATTTATTCTCACCAATCCCCCTCCTTTCACCCACCTCGCCCCTCCCTCCACCCTTTCCCCCTTCTCCCTATTCCTAGGTTGCAATTGGGTTATAGCATTCTTGTGAAAGCCCTAAATTAGTTTCATAGTAGGGGTGGGTACATTGGATACTTTTTCTTCCATTCTTGGGATACTTTACTAAGAAGAATTCTTAATTCCATTTTATTAATCTTGTTTGCCATCCAAATTCTCAATTCGATTTCTGACATCTCAGCCAGTTGTTTGTGAATGGGATCTTCAATTACCTCTGCCGTATCTTTCCTTGGGGGGGTTGATCTATTCTGGTTATTCATGTTACCGGAGTTTTTCTGCTGATTCTGCCCCAGGATTGTTTTACTCCCTTTGATTTTTTTCCTGGAGCGTTGTTAAGGACCTGTAGAGTGCTGTGGCCTGAGAAACTGGGGCCCTGTTGTGTGTGGTGGAGCTAAGTGGTTCTGTCTTGTTTTCAGCAGGTTTCTGTTTGACCCTAGTGAAACAGTTACTCTGGGTTGAAGTCTCAACTGTGGAGAAATACCAACAATTAAGTCTCCCCGCTCACCACAGGCAACAATTGGAAAAGGAGAATCAAACCTTCTTATAGCCACACACCCAGGGAATCACCTGAATAGTCCTCAGGCAATTGGCTCAGTTCAAAAGGTCCAAATCAATTGTCTCAGTCAGCACCTGTCTTGGGTGGGAGAGTTTAAGAGGTCTTGGGAACTGGATCACAGGGGTCTGGTGACTACTCTCGTATGGCTTGCTCCTGTGCTTCCTGGAGTCAGGAGGAGCCACCCAGAAAATAGATCAGTCTGGGAAGGTTGATGCCTCTATCCCCACCTTGCAGCTCTGTTGCACCCAGTCGCTGCTAGCCCCACAGGGCTGTGACCCAGTCAGTTGTATGCAGTGAGCAGATACTCCAGAGGTTTGCACCTGCCTAAATCTCAGGGAAGTCTTTATCTGCTCATCCAAGCCACTTCTCTTGGCCTCTATCCAGCAGGGGTGGTGAGGCCTGTCAACCTCGGGCACTTGATGGAGTCTGGGGGTGTTCACTCAGTTCCAGCCCCCCTTAATTTATGTTACTGGCTGAACGGAACTACCCTGTGGGAGTTTGTTTCTGACTCTGCAGAGCCCCTGCTGAATTTCTCTGCAGAGGAGAGGCTGACTTGAGTTCCCAGAACCTGTGCCTCAGGCCCTGTCTTTACTCCTGCAGGTTTGTATTTGCAGCATGGTTAGATGTCAGCTGTAGCCTTTTGGCCTCCTTTGTCTATAGGCTGATGATCCCCTGAGGGCCAGGTGCATATTAGGCTCAGTAGAGCAGTACTTTGGATCAACCCACCCTGGGAGTTTCCCAGCTCTGGGGGTGCATTTTCTAGTCCCCGCGTTCCCTCCAAGCCAGTTCTGCCTCTGGGAAACCCTTTACTCGTGGGGCCTGCATTTCAATCCTAGGTCTGATTCATGGTGGTTGCCATCTGAGTATATGCCCAGCCTCATATGATTGCCCAGGGAAACAGGAGCATTGGCTACAGGATATCTGGGAGTGGGCCTTGTTATTGCTAAAGACGGCTGCTGCTCTGCACCTCAGGGCACCTCTGCTCCTTCGTGATTCCCTCTTAGCCGATTGTCATCTCCTCACTCCTGTGCTGTAGAATCAGCACTGTCCAGCTGCAGTCCAGGTCCTGTCTACACCTCACGAGCAGTCACCCCAGAATCTGGACTCCTGGTGGGCAGTCCTCCAGACCTCATAGTGAGAGTGGAGGGGGGTGCTGTGAGCTCAGAGTTGCAGATTGTAACACCAAGCTTATTGAGAGGAAATGAGTAAATAGACAGATACAAAGGCTACCAGATGCACGAGCCCATAGGTACAGAAACAGATGGAGACACATAGACATACAGACAACACCCACAACAACAGCAACATAAAAACAACTGCAATAAAAATAGTCATAGTTGTAAAATAATTTTTAAAAAAAGATAAAAAAGTGGTGTTTGTAGAAAAGTTAAAAGAGAAGAAAGGAGAAATTAAAATTAGAAAAAATAGAAATAAAAAATATATATCCATTTAAAAAAGTAATAATAAAAAAATTAACAAAAGCTCCTCCAAGTAAATGGTGAGGAAAAAACAGAACAAAAGAACAAAAACAAACAAACAAAACAACAAAAAAAAGAAAAATAAATATAAAAGGAAAAGCACCATCTACAAAAAAATTGTTCTTGTATGTAGACATATACATCAGCTTTCGTAGGAATACAATCATACTGCAATATACTTTCTGGACACCGGGTGGCTCTGTGTGCAGTTCCCAGGTTTATACCTGATTCACGGTTTATATTAATACTATTACCATGCTGACGGCCTTCCATGGCTGATCGCCATTTTGGAGTTTCTGTAAAAGTTTGTCACATAAGTAATGTGTAACCTCAGCTATTTTGCTCCAGACAGCACTTGCGACCAACCTTCCCACTCAGTGCAGGAGTTCACACTTCTCAAATCTTTCCACTCTGCTCCCAGGTTCTCCTGCAAGCTGGTGACTACAATCGGCTGTGGGGCGGGGGGGTGAGGTGCTGCTGGATTCGGGGCTGTGGCAGGAGCTGGTTTATGTGGCTGGCGCAGCGGGAGAGGCGGGAGCCGGTTTGCTCGGCTGGAGGACTAGGAAACCTTAATCTGAGTTTTATGATTCAGAGTTTCCCTTTTTGATCGGGACCAGCCAGTTCACCGTGCAGCCTGAACTGCCAACCCCCTCTAACTTTCTTCAGCAGAAATGTTGTGGTCTTATTCAATCCCTGCTGGTCTGGGGAGGGCGCCTGCCCTTAGGTAGTTCAAAATGTCTGTTTCCTGGGCGGGCTCCCTTCCCTTCAATTGTCCAACAGGTTGCCCGGTTCCCTGTGGTTTTGAATGGCTCTCCTTTCAGATGCCTCTCTCAGTTCAGGAATAAATATTTGTTAATTGGGTTTTGTCAGCATTTGCAAGCTGTTGCCCTCCGTAAGGGAGGGGCCTGCTGGGCTGTGTGGCCAGGCAGGGAGGAATCTCTACAATAGAGTCTGTGGTTTTAAATTACCCTTCAGATATAGCAGGCCGCTACTTCCCGGAGCACCCCCAGCGGTCTGTCCACACCAATAATCCACACGCAGGAAAGGTCCAGACGCCCTTTCCTCACTCCTGATGGCTTGGGAGAGGTGGGCTTTTCAACATTTCTTTATAGGTGGAATCTTCTGCAGTAGCTGCCTTATGGTCTTGGGGGAGGGGGTTGCTCTGGACTGGTTTTTCATGTTGCCAGGATTTCTCTGCTGATTCTTCCTCGTGAGTGTTTTCTTTTCTATATTTCCTTGCCCTAATTTTCCTTTCACTTCCTCTTGCTCTTTAAGTTACCATGCCTCTGGCCTAAGGTTTTGATGATTCCAGTTATCCACTGCTTTTGTCCTCCTCATGGGGTCCAAAAGTCTCTCGCTGTCTCCCTGTGTCCCCAAAGGGATGTTTCTGGGTAGATCCCACCGGCCAGAGATGCCTGGAGTCTTCTCTCCCCAATCTCACCACACCCAGTTGCAAAGAAGCTGTTACTCAGCTGCCATCTTGCTCCTCCTCCTGCATAAAAATTAGTACTCAAAGGCAAGTTTGCTCATGGTATGACAGGCAGTTCACTGCTGAGTTTTCCAATGTCCCTGGAATTTAAGGCCCTAGCAGAATTTTGTAACACAGGTTTTTCACATATGTTGCTTTTTTCCAACCTTTTCATAAGAACTCTTCACCATTTTTACTGCAGTTCAAGGGGTCAGAGCTCCTGCCAGTGTGTTCAGTTCCCCTCTCTGGCCATCCCCTTTGGGTAAAGATGTTCTCTCTTCCTCTGAGCACCCCTTCAGTCTCTACACTGCCATGTTACAAGTTAGTATTTCATGCATCATTACTTAAAGACAGAGAAATATCATTGAATAATTTTTGTGATGTTCACCATTGTATTTTCGTCCTGTTATTTCAGCAAATGATTCTTTCCACTACCAGAATTTTTTGAATTTCTCAAGTGTCTGTTCTTATTTCTTCTTTATCATTTCTGATAGATGACAATAGAGATTTTACTTTTCTATTTCTGGTTAGTTTGGCCAAAGGTTTATCAATTTTGTTAATCTTTTCAAAAAACCTACTTTGTTTCATTGATCTTCTGAATGATTCTTTGGCTTTCAATTTGATTTAATTCTACCCTAAATTTGGTTATTTATTTTCTTCTGCTGAGTTTGGGGTTGCAATATTCTTTCTTTTCCAGTTGCTTGAGATGATCCATTAAGTTGTTGGCTTCCTCTCTTTATGTTTTCTTGATGAAGGCTTCCAATGCTATAAATTTCCCTCTTAGAACTGTCTTCGCAGTATCCCACAGGTTTTGATAATTTGTGTCTTCATTATTATTTTGTTCCAAAATTTTAGTGATTTCCTTCTTAATCTTGAATTTGACCCAGCTATTATTCAGCCTAAGATTATTTAGCTTCCATGACTTAGTTTGATATGAAGATACCTGTTGTTGTTGAGTTCGACTTTTATTCCATGGTGGCCCAAGAAGATACAAGGAATAATTTCTACACTTTTAAATTTGCTGAGGTTAGACTTGTGTCATAGAATATGATCTATTTTGGAGGATGATACATGGACTAATGAGACTAATGTATATTCCATTTAATTAGGGTGAAATGTTCTGTAGAGGTCTGTAAAGTCCATTTGTTTTAGGGTCAGGTTTAAGTCTAATATTTCTTTGTTTAGTTTCTTCAAGAAGAGGACCTATCCAAAACAGTCAAAGGGGTGTTAAGATCCCTAACTATTATAGTGCAGGAAGATATAAACTTGTCCATATCCATTAGAATCTGCTTTATGAATTGAAGAGCATTCTGGTAGGATGCATAAATGTTAATTATCAAAATCTCTTCATGTCGGGTGTTTCCCTTGACAAATATGTAGTAACCTTCCTTACCTTTCTTTATCTGTGTTGCTTTATAGCCAATTGTATCTGCTACTAAAATTGCGACCCCTGCTTTTTTCTGGTTTCCATTTTCCTGTAATATACAAGTCCATTCCTTCACCCTGAGTCTATTTTTATCCTTAAAAGTAAGGCGAGAGTCTTGTATACAGCAGATATCTGGTCTGAGTTTATGTATCCAGTCAGCCAGCCTGTGCTTCTTTAGAGGACAATTTGAGCCATTCACATTACCTGAGAGAGTTGAAAAGCCTGGTTGTGTTTTGGGTGTCATGATTTTCGAATGCAGTGGACATTTTTATTCCTTTCACCACTGTGGAAGTTGGCTTTTTTAAAAAAAAATTATGGGTGAATTTACTTTGGAGGTAGAGCATTGTGCTGGTCATTGTGGAGGATGGGTCTGGGACTATCCTGGAGAGCTGGTTTAGTTATGGCAAATTTCTTCAACATGTCTATGTCATTAAAGTATTTGATTCCTCCATCACAAATGAAACTCAGTTTAGCTGGATACAGGATCCGGGGCTGGAAGTTGTTTTGTTTTAGGAGACTGAAGGTCAATGACCATCTTCTGTCTTGAAACGTTTCAGCTGAGAGATCTGCAGTCATTCTGATATTTCTTCCTTTGTAGGTCATGCTTTTCATACATCTGGCTGCTTGCAGATTTTCTCCTTCATCTTAACTTTGGCAAAGTTAATCAAAAGGTGTCTAGGAAATGCTTTATTTGGATTGAGTCTTGCTGGAGTTCTGAAACCGTCTGCTATCTGAAATTCTGTATCTCTTGCAATGCTTGGGAAATTCTCCTCCAAACTCTCTTGGAGTATAGCAGGGGTCCTCAAACTATGGCCTGAGGGCCACATGAGGCAATGTGATTGTATTTGCTCCCATTTTGTTTTTCTACTTCAAAATAAGATATGTGCAGTGTGCATACAAATTTGTTCATAGTTTTTTTTTTTTAAATATAGTCCAGCCCTGCAATGGTCTGAGGGACAGTAAACTGGCCCTCTGTTTAAAAAGTTTGAGGGCCCCTGGAGTAGAGCATCTTTACCTTAAGGATATCCTCTTATCCTTTGGGAATTCCTATAAGATGAATCTTTGATTTTTTGGAGTGATCCCACAACTCTGTGAGGGAATGATCAGTTTTTGCTCTCCATTTGTCTACCTCTTTGAATGTTTGGAAATGTTCAAAAGCTTTGTCTTCAGTTTCAGAGATCCTTTCTTCTGCCTGGTCAACTCTATTACTGAGTGATTCTACATTCTGGAGCTCCTCCACTAACTTTTTTTGTTTCCTTGAGCCCTGTTATCTCTTTTCTCATTATCTCCATATTTTTGGTGACTTAGGCTTTGAATTCATTAATTTCTTGAGACAACTTTAGAACTACTCTTTGGAATTCAATTTCTATCTTTTCTTCCATTCTATTGATCTTATTTGCAATCCATATTTTGAATTTGATTTCTGACATGGCTGCCATTTGTCTATGCATGGCATCTTCAGTTGTATCTCCTTTGGCATTTTGTGGCTGGGGGTGTTGATCTACTCTGGTTATTCATGTTGCCAGGGTTCTTCTGTTGGGTCTGCACCATGTTTATTTTCCAACATTTGGTTGCTATAACTGGTAGGGTGAGATTGAGTTGGGGTTCCCAGGTAGTAGAGATAGCCCCTTACCAAAGCACTAGGCTTTGTAATTGTGGCTTATCTCCTACAACCTTATGAAGACCCCTTTCAGAGTTTTAGCCAGAGACTGAAGACCTACTTGGTGAGCTAGCACAAGCTAACTCTGTTTTGATATCATGCAACCTCTACCCTATCCTAAGAAACCTCAGTATTAGGTTTAAATCTTGATTATGAAGAGATACAAACAGCTGTGGCACCCAGCCCCCACCCTTTAGTTTTCTTCTGCTACAGAACTTCAAAGGTCAACCTGAGAATGTCCCTGAGTGGATAGCCCCAGACACGGGTTCCAAACAAATTGTCTCAGGCAGTGTAAAACCTGCCCAACAGAGAGGCATTCAAGGGTCTCCAACAGCACAATTGGAGCCAGGGATCCACAGTCCCACCCACCAGACTCAGTTCACACTGTTGTCCGCTTCTCTGCTCACATGCCCAGCTGGAGCCAGGGGCCATCCCCACCCACACACCCGTCTCAGTCCACATCCATCTAGCCTCTGCTTGCCAGGCCAGTTGGTATGAAGGGACCATGCCCCCACCTGCCAGTCTCAGTCCTCTACCTGGAAAGCCTCTGTTGGAGTCAGGGCACTGGGCCCACCCTCCGGTCTCAGTCCACACACAGCTAGCCTCTGCTTGCCAGACCAGATGGAGTCAGGGGACCACCCCCTGCCCACCAGTCTCAGTCCACTGCCTGGCAAGCCTCTGTTTGTAGGCTCTGTTAGTGTCACAGCACCACATTCTGCCCATAGGTTCAGTCCTCACCTGGTAAGCCACTACTCACCAGCCTCACTGGAGACAGTGGACCAGGCCCTAGCCCTCAGGTCTTGGTCCACACCCAGTAAGCCACTCCTTGAGGGTTCTGTTGGCATCAGGGGACCACGCCCTTGCTCTCAGGTCACAGTCCACACCTATCAAGTCTCTGTTCACAGGCCCAGCAGGGGCTGGGGACCAGCCCTGTCTGCCAAACTCAGTCCACATGGGGCAACCACTCTCCTGCTGTGGGTGCCATCAGAGTTGGGGGTTCTGCACCCCATCCTGCCAGACAGAGCCTGAACCGGGTGTCAACACAACCACTGGCTGGGCATAGTCAGAACCAGGGACTGCTCCTCCTCCCGCTGAGTGTGCCTTTCTTCCCACCCTCTCTTTCTTCCCCATTAGTCACAGATTCCATCCTGATGGTTGGCGGTGGTCTACACTATGCCCAGTTCTCTCAGGACAAGACCAAACACTGTACTCTGCAGGGGGCAGAACTTCAGACCACCATGTGAGGGCGAAAGAGTAGACTGGGAGTTTAGACTTGTGAGGGAAAATATCTGTTCAATTTTATGCCTGGTGGAGTTGTGTCTAGGTTCATAAGTGGGACCTCCCTGGAAAAAGAGACCTGGAGTTTAGCAGCTCTCTCCAAAAGGTAAATTGAAACGTCTTTTGTTCCCTGCTCATTCACAGATAGCCTGCGACAGGCCCCCTGCTTGGGAGAGGGGTTTCCTGTCCTCTAGTAGATAGGCTTTGTACCTGCAATTTGTTTTATTGAATGTTCTTCCTTGGAGTTATAGGTTGCTGAACTCCTTTCTTGGCTCAGCTCCCCATATTTGGCTTCACAAAGTACAATTCCATCCAGTGTTTCTTCCTTTCCTCAGGAGCCTCTGCCAAGGAGTCGGCCATCTTCCCAGAATTCCCAAAGCTGGCATGTTTAAGCAGAAAATGTCCTTTTGGGTGGCTGTGCCTTGGGAAAGGCCATCCATAGGGATTGGCCAGATTGGAGGATATGGACTGAAGCCAGTCATGCTGGGGTAGAGCTCACCACAGGGAGGTCCCAAGGCCTCAGGCTCCGAGCAAAGAGAGACACTGTTCCCCTGCAGGTTACTCTGAGAGCATGTCTCAGACCCAGAGGCTGGACCCACTAACCATGGATGTGCTCTGTCCCGATACCTGTGAGACCTTGGCTAGAAGGAGGCCCCCTCCAGGCTTACACCTTCTGTGGCCACATTGAGTATATAGGGTGGGGCTGGACATAGTCTAAGTGGTGGTGGCAGTGAAGGGGTGTGGGGCAGTGCATTTACTGTAGGGGATGGGGAGGGTAAACCGGGGAGCCTCTGGTGCATGAACAGATGCTATGGATTCCCCAACATTGGGTAACACAGGAACATTGCAGTAAGGAAAGGGCCAAACAACCCATTTTCTGAAATGGTCCAGGCCTCCATTCAAGGGCTGCTTCCCTGTACCCAGAAGACCAAAAGTCACAATATAACAAAGACATCTGTACCAGAATGTTTATTGCAGCCCAATTCATAATTGCTAAGTCATGGAAGAAGCCCAAGTGCCCATTGACCCACGAATGGACTAGCAAATTGTGGTACA
>CAUYPK010060585.1:0-10569 GCA_963574355.1 Loris lydekkerianus | reverse complement strand
ATTTTTTTCATTTTGTGTTTTTTTTTTTTTTTTTCATTTTTTTTTTTTTTTGTGGTTTATTTTATTTTTAAAATTTTTTTTTTTGAAACAAACTTTTTACCCTTGGATAAAATTAAATTCTTTTTTTTTTTTTTTTTTTTTTTTTTTTTTTTTTTTGATATATCATTGAATTCTGTTTGCTAGGATCTTATTAAATATTTTTGCATTGATATTTATTAATGATATTGATCTGTCATTTTCATTCTCTGCTGGGTCCTTTTCTGGTTTGGGGATTAAGGTGATATCTGCTTCATAGAAAGTACTGGGGAGGATTCCTTCTTTTTCTATGTTTTGGAAAAGGTTATGTAATATAGGTACTAGTTCTTCTTTGAAGGTGTGATAGAATTCTAATGTGAAGCCATCGGGTTTTGTACTTTTCTTTTTTGGGAGATTTTTGTATAGTTGATGGTATTTCAGTGCTTGATATAGGTCTATTCAAAATTTCTAATTCTTTCTGGTTGAGTCTAAGAAGGTGGCATACTTCCAGGTATTGGTACATTTCCTCCAGATTATCATATTTCTGAGAATAGATAGTTTTGTAATAATCATTAAGAATTTTTTTGAATTTCTGTGGTGCTTGCTTGTGTTTCTCCTCTATGGTTTCTCATCGATGTTATTAGAGATTGTAATCTTCTGTTTCTGGTTAGGCTTGCCAAAGGTTTATCAATTTTATTAATCTTTTCAAAGAACCAACTTTTTGTTTTGTTGATCTTCTAAATGATTCCTTTGTTTTCAATTTCATTTAATTTTGCTTTAATTTTGGTTATTTCTTTTCTTTGGCTGGGTTTGGGGTGGGATTATTCTTTCTTTTCTAGTTGCTTGAGATGACCCATTAGGGTGTTGGCTTCCTCTCTTTCTGTTTTTTGATGAAGGCTTCTAATGCTATAAATTGCCCTCTCAGGACTGCCAGTTTCCCACAGGTTTTGATAATTTGTGTTTTCATTATCAATTTGTTCTAAAAATTTGATGATTTCCTTCTGAAACTCATCTTTGACCCAGGTATTCTTTAGCCTAAGGTTATTTAATTTCCATGACTTTGTTTGAGTAAGAAGGTTTCTATTGATGTTTAGTTCAATGTTTATGCTGTGATGGTCCCAGAAGATATAAGGAATAACTTGTATTACATTTTTTGAGATTAGAGTAGTGTCCTATGATATGATAAATTTTGGAGGATGATCCATGGGAATGATGAGAAGACTGTGTATTTAGTTTTATTAGGATGAAACGTTCTGTAGCTGTCTGTTAAATCCATTTGTTTTAGGGTCAAGTTTAAGTCTATTATTTATTTGTTTAGTTTCTTCTTAGGGAATCTAACCAGAACTGAAAAAGTGGTGTTAAAATCTGTGGGAAGATATTGCGTTGTTCATATCTGTTAGGGTTTTCTTTACAAATTGAGGAGCATGTAGGTAGGGTGCATAAATGTTAATTATTGAAATCTCTTCATGTTGAGTGTTTTCCTTAACAAATATATAGTGTCCATCCCTGTCTTTCCTTATTTTTGTTGGTTTAAATCTTATTGTATCTGTAAATAATTTTTTTTTTCTGTTTTTTATTTGCCTATATTATAGATGTCCCTCCATTCATGCTAAGTCTTTTTTTATCTTTTAAGGTAAAATGAATCTCTTATAGGCAACAGATACTTGGCCTGAGTTTTTATATTCAGTCCACCAATCTGTGCCTCTTTAGAGGACAATTTAAGCCATTCACATTAATTGGGAGAATTGATAGGTATGATTGTTTTGGCCATCATGTTTTTCAAAGGTTCAGTGGATATTTTTAATTCTTTTACCTTGGAAGAAGTTAAGTTTTGTTTGATAAATTTTTGGTGAGTTTACTTTGGTGGTAGACCATTCATTATGGAAAATGTGTCTGAGTATTTCCTGGAGAGCTAGTTTAGTTATGGCATATTTACTCAATGTGCCATACATGTGCCTTACATGTTTATGTAAGTAAAGTACTTGATTTCTCCATCACAAATGAAACTCAGTGTACCTGGATACAGGATCCTGGGCTAGGAGATTGATGGTCAATGACAATTCTCTTCTGACTTAATAAGTTTTGACTGAGAGATCTGCAATCATTCTAATATTCTCCCTTTGTAGGGAGAAATGCTTTTCTTACATCTGGCTACTTGCAGAATTTTCTCCTTCATGTTAAGCTTGATAAAGTTAATTACAATGTGTCTAGGAGATGCTTTATTTGGATTGAGTCTTGCTGGGGTTCTGAAACTGTCTACAATCTGAATTTCTGTATCTCTTGCAATGCTTGGGAAATTCTCCATAATATCTTGTGTAGAGCATCTGTACCTTTAGGACCATCTTCTTCTTCAGGAATTTCTATAACTCAGATGTTTGATCTTTTGGAATGATCTCACAACCCTCTAGGGAATGATCAATTTTTGTTTTCCATTTCTCTGCCTCTATGAATGCTTGGAAACATTCAGAAGCTTTGTCTTCATTTTCAGAGATCCTTTCTTATGCCTGCTCAACTCTGAATTCTGTATACAGTCCAACAACCTATGCCTCTTTAGAGGACAATTTAAGCCACTCACATTAATTGGGAGAATTGATAGATATGTTAGTGTTTTGGCCATCATGTTTTTTAAAGGTTTATGAAGATCTTGGAATAACTTTTTTATTCCCTTGAGCTCTGCTATCTCTTTTCTCATTATTTCCATATCCTTGGTGCTTTTGTCTTTGAATTTATTAATTTCTTGAGATAACTTTTGAACAAATCCTTGGATTTATATTTCCATCTTTCCCTCCATTCTATTCATTTTATTTTCCATCCTGTATTCTGATTCTACTTTTCACAACTCAACCATTTGTCTATTAATGGCATCTCTGTTGTATCTCTTTTGTCATTCCTTGGGGGAGCTGATCTACTCTAATTATTCCTGTTGCCAGAGTTCTTCCACTCATTCTTCCCCATGATTGTTTTCTGCAGTTTGTCTAGTAAAACTGGTAGGGTGAGATTGGATTGAGGGCCTTAGGAAGTGGAGTTAACCAGCCCTTTATTGATGAGCTGGAGCTGGTAATTGTGACTTTCCCCCTACAACTTTATAAAGGTCCCTTTCAGAACTGCTACCAGAGACTCTGAGGTTATGCTTGGTGTGATAGCACTGGCTGGCCCTGACTTATAGTCAGCCAGCCTGTATGCAATCCTAATGAGTTATGGTATTAGGTTGAAATCTCAGCTTGGTAGTGAACCAATCAACTATGGCACCCTGCCCCCAACAGCTGGAGGAGGAGAATTGGTCCCTCCTGCTA
The DNA here is from genome assembly GCA_963574355.1 of Loris lydekkerianus. NCBI lineage: Eukaryota > Metazoa > Chordata > Mammalia > Primates > Lorisidae > Loris > Loris lydekkerianus. The sequence goes on along the minus strand of CAUYPK010060585.1, from coordinate 7,261 downwards.
CAAAATAAACACTGCTCAACCTTGGAGGGTCACCTGGTGGACAGCCCAGGTCAAGAGTTGTAATCTGAGCATCCTGGGCAGTACAACCACTGCTCAACAGGGAGAGTTCAAAGGGTCTTCATCAACATGATAATAATGATCCACAGGCAATTCCACCCTGAAAACCTGAGGGGCTGGAGCCTTGTTCCCTCTGATGAGCTATGGAGTCAAGAAGGTGCAACCCATCAAAGAGTTAGTTCAGGGGGCATCAGTGCCTCCACCACCTCACTCCACCCCCGCCATGCACTGCACTGCTGCTGGCAACCCCACCGGGCTGGATCCTGGTTCCCTCCAGTGAGTAATGTAGTCGAGGGCAGGGGGCATGCCCGCCAGAGTCCAAGGGGAGTTAGAGCCTCCTCCCCCACTACACCCTGCCACTGGCAACTCCAAGAGTTTGAACCCTGGTTCCCTCCAGTGGACAATCAGGGGAGTGCACCGCCAAAGTCTGACCTGGGCATGGGTGCCTCCTCTGGCTGCACATCATCTCCATGCATTTCTCGCTCCCATGCAGTTAGAGCCCCAATCTCGCCATGCACTGCCACCAGCAATACTGAGGGGCTGAAGCCTAGTTTCCTCCTGTGGGCAATGGAATCAGGGGAGTGCACCACCAAAGTCTGTCCTGGGGCATGAGTGCCTCAGCACACCACCACAGCCTGGCATGTCTCTCTCTTCCACAAGTCCCTCTCTCCCCATGCCCCCCAACTTCCACTTGAGCCACTCTTTCCGCAGTGATCTCCAGCTGACCACACAATGCCCAGGCCTCTCAAGGAATTGCCAAAAACACTGGGCTCTGTAGAGGGCAGGCCTTCAGAGCACCAGGTGAGGGTGGAAGAGTGGACTGGGAGATCAGAACCATGGGGAAAATATTTGTTCAATTTTATGCCAGACAGAGTGATGATTAGGCTCATGAGTGAGAAATCCCTGGAGAAAGAGGCCTGGTGTTTAGCTTAGCAGCAGCTCTCTCCCTTTGGATAAAATAAGAGGTCTTTTGTTCCCTGCTCACTTGCTGAAAGAACACGGGGAGGCTCTCTCTTGGGGGAAGGGTCTCTTGTCCTCTTGACCATGGGCTTTGTACCTGGAATTTGCTTTCCTAGAGTCACAGCTTGCCTTATCAGAGATAATATGTACCTATCTATGTTCTTTCTTAGCTCAGCTCCCCACCTCCAGCTTCACTGAGTTCATTCTGCCCATTATCTCTCCCTCTGAACAGGAGCCTCTGTTGAAAGCTGCCTCTAGTCAGCCATCTTACTTCTCTCCAAGAAACATTTTTTAATGTGATTTCATGCCAAGAAACTGTTTTTGAACCTTTTATGCTATTGGCTTGTAATAAAAGTACTAACCAGTAATCCAAACTAATAAAATCTCAACAATAATATTCAAAATACTGTTATTCACTAAACTGGTGGCTTTATTACTGTCTGAGTTTAGCATTATAACATGCAGTCTACTCACAGAATATGAAAGTTGTTATCAGTGGGTCAAATATTATTCAATCACAATGAATAGTACCAGTTTGTGGAATAAAACTTCCATGTAAAGATCCTAATCAACTTCACAAATTTTAAAAATAACATATTAATTCTTTCACTTTTTTTTTCACTAAAGTCAAGTGGTGGGTGCTGTTTACTAGTTCTTTGCAACACCATAAAGCCATTTCCCACATGTAATTATGGAAATTTAGCTAAATGAGAGAACTTCTTTATCCAAACTAGAATTTGAGCCAGAAAAGAATTAGTGATCTATTTCATAAAAATTGTCAACTTTTAAGATCACTGAATGCCAAAAATATTGGTTTTCACATAAAATGAATAAGAAAAATGACCCCACATATCACTTTAACAATTTTTTAGGTTTTTTGAATACAAAGAGACTTGATCCTATGATATTTGAAACTACTTAAAGCAATGTTTTTCAATCTTTTTTATCTCATGGCACACTTGAACCTATAGTAAAACTTGCTCAACACACTTAAATTATGTTAATTTTAAAAAGATTTTTAAAAATGGACTTGCTGTGCTTTGAATTTATTTTTAAAATAATTTAAATAATGATCTTTAAAATTTTGCATGGCACACCAGTGTGCCACATGCCATATCATTTGAAAACCAATAACTTAGAATGGGTGCCCAGGACTCAGTGGTTAGGGTGCTGCCAACATGTACCAGGGCTGGTGGTTTTGACCCTGGCCCGGTCCTGCTAAACAAACAAACAAACAAAAATTAGCCAGGCACTGTAGCAGGCACCTGTAGTCCTAGCTACTAGGGAGGCTGAGGCAAGAGAATTGCTTGAGCACAGAGTTTGAGGTTTCTGTGAGCTATGACGCCACAGTACTCTACAAAGGGCAACAAAGTGAGACTCTGTCTCAATTAAAAAAAAAAATAGAAAACTACTAAGTTAGAGGGTTTCTACTGAGGAAACAGCAGCTGAGATCTGCAAGGATTAACAATGCTAAAACATCACCACATGGCACCTCTCTGACTCTATTTACAGAACAAAGCTTCTGGGAAGTAGTGATATTTGGTGCATTAAAAACCTTATTCCTATTTTAAAATCCATTTTAGTAGCTTTCCAACATTTTACCATTACCTTCCGCCAGTGTTCTCATCAGTAAATAACATTTCATTTACATAATATAAATAACATCAAGAAATAAAAGAAACATTACATTAAAAGACCCATGTCATGGGATCAATTCTTCTTTTTGGTACCTACAGTTATGTGACCAAGTTTCACTATCTTCACACCTCAAGCTTCTAGCACCAACTGTAAATAGTAATAATAATACCTTCTGTTCCTGAGTGTAGATTGGATTAGATACTCTCTTGGGGTTCTTTCACTGATGAACTCCAAGATTCTGGAATTTCATAATTCTGTTCATATTCCCATAGAAATGAATGAAAACTGAATTATTTTTTATCGTGCTCACCTGCAATGCCAATGACTAAAATGCCATAATTTTAGTTTTAATTTCACTGCTGTTATGAGTATTCACAATATGCCAAGCATTGTGTTAAACATCAGTTAATTTGATCTTCCATGCATAGGATTCAGATGGCTATTAATGTCCTCATTTCGTAGATGAGAAACTGAACTTTGAAGAGATTAAGAAACTTGTTATATATGTTCTGAATAATAAACTGATTTAAATCCAGGTCTCTCAAGTGTCAAAGTGCACAGCCCTTCCTCTTTTTAAAAATTTCTCAGGCTTATGCTTATTATACAACTAAAGGAGCTGCATAGCTTCAACAAGGCAATAGCTTATTTGCTTCAATTGATTATAAGAACTTCATTTCAGCTGCCATCCTATGACAAATATGCTGGTTATTAGGATTACAACAGATTATATGGCACTTTTAACCTTTCCAAAACAATGTCATATATTTCTTATTTGTCCCAGAAAGTTTGTTTGCCAGATGTTACAGCTATGTCTGTCTGTGCCTATTTGACATACAAAAAACAAACAAACAAACAAAACAAACAAACAAACAAAAAAACAGTTGCCATTGAGAAAAAAAACTTTTCCAGAGTCAGAGAATGATTATGACATGGTAGAAAGAGATCTTCACAAAACTAAGTAAATACTTAAAAATTAACAAGAACTGAATGTAAAGCCTGAGTGTGCCAGTTCCCCCTCCTGATCTGGTTCAATCACTTCACAAATTTTCTGTTGATTGATTCCTGCAGGACACAGCTTTTGCTGAGTATTGTACCAGCAACAGCAGTAGTAGCAATCCTTGAAGTTGTAGTCTGTGGGATATCAACTCACCAAAAAACACTTTTTGAAATACATATTAGCCAGGGGAAGAGCCCTTTAAACTCCTGTTGTGCATCATAAAGAAAAAAAGTGAAATTGAATATTGAATATAATAAGCTAGAAATGGAGAGCTATCTGGGAACACTTTAATATGTACACTGCTCCTACCATTTGATCTTTATATGTAAGCAAGGATCCAAGACATTTTATCAAGTTGGAGATTAACAGTATCCATAATTTAAATTTAGATTTTAAAAAAGATGAGCAAGCAACCCATACAAATAAATGCTATGATCAGAGAGATAGTGTCTGGGCAATAACAATCAGCTAGGTCCCTGGGAAGATGACGCCAGGATGTGGAGAGCACACAGGCCTTGTGGGGCTACCTGTGCACCGGCCCCATTGCACTCCCTCCCAGGGTAACTGGCTCAGTGTTTGGTCCTTTTTGTGCCACTTGCTTTAAATCATTCCTCTAACCTGTAATTATTTTTAGATTCCTAAAATTGATGACACCATAACTGGATATTCAAAAATATCACTGACTTTCATGTACATGAATGTTACACCCTTGTACAGTCTAATGGATTATGATCTCTAACAAATCTGAGTTACTGATGATGATAACTAATGTCAACTGAGTGTTAGTATTTATCAGGGACTGTGCTTACTGTTTCATGTGCTTACCTCATGAATGCAGTATAGTGTAATTATTTTCTAGACAAGTGAGTTATGTAGACATGAACTTTTTGCCTACAGTCATACAGATAGTAAGTAGGAGAGCCAGGATGTGGAATGGGCGGTTGGGCTTTGGAGTCTCCACTCATAACTGCAGCACCAAATAGCAGTTTCTTCTATAAAAAATTGTCTAAGTGGGGGGATTAAAGATGGTGGCTGAGTAACAGATTCCCTGCAACTGGGCACTACGAGTTTGGGGAGACAAGACTCCAGGCATCTCTGGCCAGTGGGATCTGCCTAAAATCATCCTTTTGAGGATACAGGGAGCCAGCAAGGGACTTCTGGACCCCAGGAAGAGGAAAAAAACAGTGGAAAACTGGCAAGTGGTTGCATGTGTTTGATTGACCTAATCATGCCGGCAACCATGAGTACAAGCAGCAGTGAGACTGCAAACCATGAAGGCCTTACCTGTGAACTGTTTTGGAGTTCTTGGACTTGGCACTCAGTTGAACTGCCTTGGGGAGAGCTTGAGCAGGACTGTGGAGAACTTTGGGCATTGTCTGGGGCCCCAGACGGAGCCACTGATCTGGGCGCAGGAAGCCATTGTGAAAGAATTGCCCCGGAAAGCTCCCACGTCAGGGTCCCAGAGCAAGGATCAGGTGGGACAAAGTAACCTAGTGACTGAGCAGCCTAAAGACGGAAAGTGAGCTGCCTTACAGCCTTAATACTTATGGGCAATACTTTTGGCAAACTGGAACCTTGGGCCGCTGCACTGGGTAGAGTGCCGTGACATCACAGCTCATCACAGCAACCTTAAACTCCTGGGCTTGGCTCTGCCTAGACCTCCATAAGAGCTGTGCAGAGACACTGACAAGTGACCCGCACCAACTGGGCGTCTGCATTTCCAGACCAGGAACTGCAGGAGCCATGCAACACTGCGTCCTCCCTCATGTGTCCTCCCAGCCTCCACATTAGCAAGTTCCTCTGACCAGGAATTCTGGTAGCTGCATGCCCTCTGGAGCCCTCCCTGCCTCTGCGCAGAGCCCTTCACTTGGCCAGAGACTGCTGGAGCCTTGGGCTCTCTGTGCCAAAGTCACTGGGAACCAGGCACTCCTAGAACCATGTGTACCATCCCCAGCCAACATCAACCATGTTGATGGATCTGGGTGTGTCACACAACGGAGCTGCTTCCACAACCAGAACTCCCTAGCTGAAGCAGCCTCAGAGGAACTACACATAGTCACTCCCTACAAAGATCCACAACAATAGAGTAATCCCACTGGGGTCTAATCTTGGACAGAAACCTCCCCAACTCTGAGGATAGACAGAGGCAATGGTGAAAAACAATCATGAGGCAAAATCAACAGAAAAACTCTGGCAATATGAATAATCAGAGTAGATCAACTCCCCCAAGGATCAATAGGGCAGAAACAGCACAAGATCCCAGGCACAAACAAATAGCTGAGATGTCAGAAATTGAATTCATTGATCTGATAACAAATAATATCAAATTAGAATTCCAAAAGCTATCTCAAGAATTTAGCAGATTCAAAGACCAAATGACCAATGATTTTGACACACTGAGACAAGAAGTTGCATCCCTCAAGGACTTGAGAAACAGTGAAATCCCTTAGTAGCAGAATGAAACAAGAAGAAGAAAGGATTTCTGACATTGAAGACAAAGCTTTTGAACACTCCCAAACCCTCAAAGAAAAAGAGAAATGGAGAGAAAAAATAGACCACTCTTTCAGAGAGCTCTGGAATAATTCGAAGAAAACCAATATTGATCTTATCGGGATCCCCAAAAGCGACAAACTGGCTTCACAAGGCACAGAGTCTCCTCTCCATGAGATTATGAAGGAGAACTTTCCGGATATTCCAAGAGATTCCAAAATTCAGACAGCAGACAGTTTCAGACTCCAGCATGACTCAACCTGAATAAGATATCCCCCAGACACATCATAATCAATTTCACTAGAGTTAATATAAAGAAGAAAATTCTGAAAGCTGCCAGATGAAAGAAAACCATTACCTACAAAGGGAAGAATATTAGAATAACTGCAGATCTCTCGGAAGAAACCTTTCAAGCTACAAGAGGATGGTTATCGACTTTTCATCTCCTAAAACAAAATAACTTTCAACCCAGGATCCTGTACCCAGCTAAACTGAGTTTCATTTATGATGGAGAAATTAAATACTTCAACATTAACATTCACATGTTGAAGAAATTTGCACAACTAAACCAGCTCTCCAAGACATTCTTAGACCTATATTCCATAAAGACCAGCATAATTCTCCACCACAAAAGTAAACTCACTCCAAAAATTTTTGATTAAATTTCAACTTCCACAGTCGCAAAAACATTTAAAATGTCCACCAGACTCTCGAAAGGCTTATCAATATTCTTAATTAATGTGAATGGTTTTAATTGTCCTCTAAAGAGGCACAGGTTCGCTGACTGGATACAAAAACTCAAGCCACATATCTGCTGCACCCAAGAATCACATCTTACATTAAAAGGCAAATATAAACTCAAGGTGAAGGGATGGTCATCTATATTCCAGGCAAATGGAAAGCAGAAAAAAGCAGGCATTGCAACCCTGTTTGCAGATGCAATAGGCTTTAAACCAACCAAAATAATTAGGGATAAGGATGGCCACTTCATATTTGTTAAAGGTAATAGTCAATATGATGAAATCTCAATTATTAATATTTATGCACCCAACCACAACGCACCTCAATTTATAAGAGAAACTCTAACAGACATGAGCAACTTGATTTCCTCCACTTCCA
>CAUYPK010060583.1:0-152872 GCA_963574355.1 Loris lydekkerianus | reverse complement strand
AAAAGGAATATAAAGGAAGGGATGTGAGAATCAATTCGGAAGACAAATCCTCAGAAACCTTGACAAATCCTCCTTCAAAGACATATGGAGAACACTTAAAGATCTAAAAATAGACCTACCATTCAATCCTGTAATTCCTCTACTGGGCATATACCCAGAAGACCAAAAATCATATCATAACAAAGATATTTGTACCAGAATGTTCATCGCAGCCCTATTCACAATTGCTAAGTCATGGAAAAAACCCATGTGCACATCAATCCACAAATGGATTAATAAACTGTAGTATATGTACACCATGGAATATTATGCAGCCTTAAAGAAAGATGGAGACTTTACCTCCTTTATGTTTACATGGGTGGAGCTGGAACATATTCTTCTTAGCAAAGTATTTCAAGAATGGAAGAAAAAGTATCCAGTGTACTCACCCCTACTATGAAACTAATTTAGGGCTTTCACATGAATGCTATAACCCAATTGCAACCTAGGAATAGGGGGAAGGGGGAAAAGGGGGGGTGGGAGGGGAGAGGTGAGTGGAGAGAGGGGGATTGGTGAGAATACATTTGCAGTGCATCTTACAAGGGTATATGTGAAACTTAGCAAATGTGGAATGTAAATGTCTTAACACAATAACTGGGAAATTGCCAGGAAGGCTATGTTAACCAATGTGATGTAAATGTGTCAACCGGTCTGCGAAACTAGTGTATGATGTCCCATGATCATATTAATACACACAGCTATGATTTAATAAAAAATAACAATAATAATAATAATAATAAAAAGTGGAGGTCAAGATGAGAAGGCCAAAGGCTTTCCAAGGTTTCGGTATGTTATTTACATGACTCATATGCTATTGTCCTTACTTCGGTCATTCTCATTGAAAAGCAACGTTTCTCTAGAGGTCCTAGGTAGCACTACAGACATACACATGACAGACATCCCTTGTTTCCAGATATTTAGGTAACTCACCTTTATAAATGAAAGCCACTTGTCTTGGTTAAATGAGATGGATAGTAAAGAAGTAAATTAATAACATTAGGTCATTAAAATTAACCCAAGTGAGCCCTCTGACTTAGAAGCTTGCCAAAATTGAGGGTGATTCTTCTAGGGCCTGGTTTTGATTTATGTCTCTGGACATAAGCAGTAAACCTGTATGAAGAAACATGTGTAAAGATTATTTATTAAAAGCATCTTTGTAGTAGTAAAAAGCTGAAAATAATGCAACTTTCTGAGAGAGGATACCCGAGAAGGGTGAGGTCTAGGAGAACAGGTCTTCTCAAGGAGACCACAAGGATACACATGCAGGGTCCTCTCCTTGGTGACTCAGCTCTTGGGAATTTGTAGACTTAACTTCCTGAAACTTGGAAATTTCCAAGTTATGTGAAATCCTGTAGTTCTGTAGGGGTGGGGGATCTCCTGCTTGATTCAAACTGGCCGATGAGAAGGGTACCTGTGGGGTGGAACTTTTTGACTGTTAATAAAAAGGGAAAGACCAAGGCAGTCAGGGAGCACGACCATTTGGAATTCTTCTATGCAGTAAGCTCCCGGCTGGTGAATAAAGCCCTTCCTCTTGTAAGTGTGGTGTTTGGGTGCTCTTTCTCTCTGTTGGGCCTTGTTTTCCTGCAACATTTTCATCAATAGACAACTGGTTAAATAAATCACTAGACACCCATTCTATAAAATACCATACAGATGTAAGAAAGCATAGCAAAGCTATGGATGTGCTGAGAAAGATTCCAAGATCATTAAGCAAACAAAATACAGAACAATCCATAGTGTGAGAAAAGGGGGGAAACAACAATGTATATTTGCATTTACTTGGTTGTGCATACAGGAATTCTGGAAGGATACTCATAATTAAGAATATGTCACCTACTGGTGACAGAGGAAAATAGGGTTGATAAGGGTAAAAGTGAACACAAAACTTTCCACTGCATGCCATTTTGTATCATATATTTATCATGCAAGAGTATTTCTTATTCAAAAATTTTTCAAAAAATAAGAAATAATATGATACAAAAAAATGAAATACAAACTTCTATACACAGAGACTATTCAAAGGAACTATATTTAAAACTTTTGTTGTTGGTATTTTACTGTCACTTGATTCTTAACCAAGAATATTACTATTTAGTTACTGGGTTCAGCCCTTTACTGCTTTCAAATGCTATTTGCTGCTTTCAAATGTCCATTCACATTTGAAAGGGTAGACACAGAAAGTTTTCTCATAAACTGAAGGTTCAGAGAGGGTTCTGACCTTAGTAACTACTTCTCCTACAACAGAAAAATTGTCCCTGGTGAGATCTAATTTTAATTCCTTTCAGTCATTTCAGGTGGTTCAACCAAAAGGTCCTCTTTGCTCTTCTTTTTTTTTCAGACTAATATATAGACACAAATGATTATGTTACATCGTTTGTGTTTATTAGATAAAAGTCCAAGTTGTAACTGAGCTCTTTACCAGGAGCTGTACCATATATTCCTACATTGCACCGTTGACTGTTAGGTGAAAGCTTCCCAAACCCTCTCCGTCCTTACCTCCCTCCCCTTCCCTCCGCCCTCTCTCCTGTACTTGAGTTTAATTGTGTGCATGTGTTTTTCTTGTATGAGTGCCCTTGTGATATTTTACTTAGAAGAATGTTCTCCAAACTCTTTGTTCTTGAGTAACAGTATAGAGCATGCGCACACACACACACAAACACACAGGGGTGCGTGAGTACACACACACAAACACACATGAGTATGAGTGCACACACATGCGCACGCACAACTCATTCTTCCAAAGGAAATTCTCAAAAAACTTTACAAGTGTTACATGTTCCATTTGTTGTAATATGTGATATTTGTTTTTAAGGGAAAAGTGTGCAAACATGTATTTTGACTTATTTGTCCTAGTTTTCTTAATTTCAAATTTTTCTCTAATAGAGAAAAAAGTTCAGTGATTGATTATTTAGTGTTATGGTAGCATTTTAGACCCTTTGGGGGAATTTGATCAAGGTCTTTCCAAACATCACTCTACTTCCCCCTGTTCCTTCTCCCAACACTTCTCCTTAGAGACCTTTGTTCATAGATTTTTAAACAGGTATTATTCTGAAAAGTATAAGCTCTAACAGAAATAATTTGAATTATTCTCACTTGGCATCTAGCCATTTTTATAGCAAACTTGTCTATTAAGTGGCTTCCTTCCTTTGTCAACATTGATCTAGCCAGAAACTTTTAGGACCTTATAATTTAAATTGCTTAGGCTGGTTTCAAGGCTATTTCACATATCTTTTGTGTAAAAATGAATGGGAACTTATGTATACTATGTAAGACAATTAGTTTCCTTCAGTTTCAAGCAACAACAAAAAAACCTAACTAAATTGGCTTACTTAATAAAGCAAATATACTGATTCACTTCAATGAAAATGTTGACTGTAAAGATGACTACAGCCAGGAACCAAAGGTTTATGACATCATCATAGTTCCATCTGTATTTGTCTATGATTTTTCTGACCCTGCTTTGTTCTTCCATCAGCTTTGTCATTTGGCTGACTTCATGCAGCAAAAGTGGCTGCAGCAGTTCCCAGCATCACATCCACACATTACCATTTAGGTCAAGTTACACGGCAGAAAAACAACTCCCACTTCTCAATGGCTTATAACAACAAAAAATTATTTTCAGTTCACTGTACATGTCCACTGTAGTCATCTCTGACTCTGTGTCACGTGGTCTTTGTGTTTTAGGACCCAGGCAGATGGAGCAGCCCCAGAATCGTTGCCAGTGCTCTGGCTGAGGGGAAGAAAAGGACATGGACGAAACACATGACGGTCGTTAAGGCTCCTCCTCAGATGTGGCCTGAATCACTGCCTTGTGTAGGTCATTGGCCAAAGTAAGTCACACAGACAAATTTCCAACTGGACCTTGGAAATATAACCCTGATACTATTCAAGTAAGTAGAAATCCATTTTTGCCCCAGCATTTCAAAGTAAATGTTAAAAGTTTCCATGCTCAATTATTGAATTAATCATTGTAGCCAGAGGAACAAAAAGCTCTGGTTAACTTAGCCTGAGTCACATGATCCCTTTTAATACCGGGATTCCTGTTCCCACAGGATGACCCATAGAAAATGGAAGGTCTTTGGGGCAAGACAAGAGAAAAGATTGCTGAGAAGAAAACCCAGCATTTAATACAATATGATTATATTTGAAAGTATTTACAGAAGAATTCTTGACAGACAAATTAATGATTGCTAAAAGTTTAAACAGAGGGAATTTATGCATGACATCACTCTAAATCTGAGGCTGTTCAAGAATTACAGAAGCATGCTTTCTTTTAACAACAACAACAACAACAACAAAACCTAAATATTCTAGTGTTTTAGCTTCTCCTTCCTAACCTAAAAAAATAAGAATTTTGCTACTCATAATAACACTTCATCAAAAAGAGGATACAAAACACATTCTCTTTAAAGCTGAGATGGGGACCAATGAAACTAAGAAGTGAGAGATTGCTTTACCATTAATATCACACACTAATGAAAAAACAAAACACATAAACTACAAGCCTGCTGTTAACGTATTCCTACATATTTCTCACAAAGCAACTTCCCCTAGAGAAGGTCATCTGTCAATTATGCTATGTACAAGATTTGGTCTTAAGAGAAGCCTACTCATCTGCAATTAATATTTTATAGATACTGCTTGACGATTGTTAAATAAAGTGCAGAACCTTAAGGCTTCGGAATGATTTGTCAGTTAATTATACATGGATATTTAACTCCAACAAGGAGTCAGGCTAATGTGATTTTATCTTAATTGCTATTTTAAAATTGGCCCACTGTGTGTGTGTGAATCAATGGTTCTTGTATTCTTATTTTGTGGCAAATACAACACTACAGCCCCCTGACATGGCACCCGGTCAAGATACAAATGGATGGCAAAATCCAAGGAGAAATCATAATTAAAGGTCATTCGCTCTGTGATCTGCAATCCTGATTGTATTAATATAAAACTATGTCTACCCATCCCCACAGAGCTGAATGTTCCCAGAGAAAAGTCCTATTTAGGACCAGGTATGCTAGATTAAAATATGAATATCAAAGCAAATGAATTGCAATGTCAGTTATATAATAAGGGCCCTGTCACCTTGAGAGCCTCTTTTCCCACAGGAACACAAAGCAGAGAAATCAGTGGCTTTGGTAGCTGTGGCAACCACACGCCAAGCCTATAGAGCAACTGTTCCCTGGGCTGGTTTCATGCCCCTCAGGCGCTTTGTAGATTCTGCTAATGTGAAGACCTCTCAGATTCTCGACTTGGTGAATTCATCCAGCAGGGAAAATTAGAGCTGTGATCAGGAAACAAAAGGAGGCTTGCTTTTTATCTGAAAAAAGCAGGAAAACACCCTTCAGTTGAAGCAGAAATGCTCTTAATGGCCATCCACAACAGCATCACAAATTTTAGCAAACATTTTTTCATGCATATTCTTTTTTAAAAGTCTAAGGATACAAATCCAGCTTGCTAGATTTAGCTAAGTTGCTCACAAAGCTTACAAATTTAAGACGATTTAAGATTTGTGTGCTATGCCAATGAGTGGTTAGTAGACATTTGTTGAATATTACAATGAAGTAGCATAGCATCAAAATCCAGATAAACCTATACTAACTATTTTGTTCAACAGAACATTATGTTTATAAATAGACAGGTTTTGCCTTTATTTTTATCTTTTATATATTCACAATTTTTCCCCCTATTTTGAGAAAAATAATAAAGAGTACAAGACAAAATAAAAAGGAAATACTCTTCTTCACCTAAGGGGTAGGTACATCCAAATTTGTCAAACGTTTATAGTTTTCTACTTTATCACTGCTCACAAAAGCAAAGCAGACACTAGCTAAGTATCTACAACTACAGGGAAAAAGCCTCACATATGTGCATTTGACATCTGCAGAGAGGCGTGCCACAGTAACCACCCCCTCCCTTTCTCCTTACTACCAGAATCCCTAGTTTGGGGGACCAGTGATATGAATTGCCCCAGCTTTCTTTGCAAAAAATGTATGACCCCTGACTGGGCAGCACTTCCAGAAAAAATTTTTATTTTTTTGGAGTCTCACTTTGTCACCCTCAGTAGAGTGCTATGACATCATAGCTCACAGCAACCTCAAACTGTTAGACTCAAGTGATCCTCTTGCCTCAGCCTCCCAAGTAGCTGGTTCTACCACAACACCTGGCTATTTTTTAGAAACAGGGTCTTGCTCTTGCTCAGGCTGGTCTTGAACTCCTGTTATAACATAGGAAAAAACCTAGATGACCTTGGCCATGGCAATAAATTTTTAGCTACAAAGTGAAAGAAAGAATTGATAGGTTGGATTGATAAATTCATCAAAATTAATAATTTTCTTTTCTGTGAAAGATAATATCAAGAGAATAAGAAGATAAAGCACATACTAGGAGAAAATAATCTGAAAAAGACACCCTGATAAAGGATGATTATTCAAAATATACAGGAACTTAAAATTCAGCACACCACCTGATTAAAAGGTGGACCAAAGACCTTAATGAACACCTTGCCCAAGAAAATATTAAGATGCAAATAAGCATATGAAAAGATGCTCCACATCATGTGTCATTGGGGAAATACTAATTAAAATAACAGCGAGATACCACTACAGGCCTATTAAAATGGTTAAAATCTGGAACACTGATAATACCAAACACTGGCAAGAAGACGGAGCAAGAAGAAACCCATTCATTGCTGGTAAATGGCACTTTCATTCAAAATGCTACAGCCACTTTGTAAGACAGTTTTGGAGTTTCTTAAAAAACTAAACATATTCTTTTCCATATGATCCAGCAATCCCTCTCCTCGCTATTTATCCAAAGGAGTTTAAAACTGATGTCTACAAAAAAAAAAAAAACCTTGCACACAGATGTTTATAGTATCTTTATTCATAATTGCTAAAATTTGGTCCAAGTAAGATGCCCTTCTCTAGGTAAATAGATCAGTAAACAGAGGTACATTCAGACAAGGGAATATTAATCAGTGCAAAGAAGGAAATGAGCTATCAAGCCATGAAAAGGCATGGTGGAAGCTTAAATGCATACTGTTAAGTAAAAGACAGTATCTGAAAAGGCCGTGTGGTTCTAATAATATGACATTCTGGAAAAAGTACAACTATGGAGATAGTAAAATGATCAGTGTTGTCAGGGGTTGGGGGAAGGGAAGGATGACTAGCAGAGCACAGAAGATTTTTAAGGCAGTGAAAATAGTCTGTATGACACTATAATGGTGGATCCACCTCACTATACATTCTCCAAACCCACAGAACATACAGAAACAAGAATGAACCCTAATTAAACTGTAGACCTGTGGATGATAATGATCTGGCAATGTACACTCATCAATTGTAACATACCACTTGGCTGGGGATGTTGCTTATGGGGGCTACACATGTCAAGAGAGGGTGCATATGGGAAATCTCTGTACCTTTCTCCTGAACCTAAAACTGCTCTGCAAAAACATAAAAAAATGTAATTAAAGAAAAATAGGCTGGCTATTTATGGCCTTCCTTTTCCTTCCTGGACCAATAGCAACATTTCCTATCATGAAGCAGAGTACAGACCCTGAGGACAGCAGAATGGGAAGCCACAAGGAGCCACAATGGCACATGCAAATCCCCTACCACCTGTCATCTCTTTAGATGGGGGAAAAATGCACATCATGTTCAAGGCACTCTATTCAGTCTCTTACAACTGCACAAATGGCCAAAATAACCATAGAAAATAGAAAGAGTTTAAGTCTGTTACAGACTCTTATTGCTTTTAAAATTGAGATGGGAAAGGTTATGGAATGAAGATTTAATCATCACAGAAGAATTCATGAAGTAGACATGTGTAGGCTAAAACTTGAACAGATGTGGGATTTACCTTAATAAAAAATAAGAGAATACAGATGAAGGTGCTGAATGGATGGTATTGCTCAGGGGTAGAATGTAGGCCCTAGAGAAAATAAAGGTGTCAAGATGTGGTATAAAGAGATTTGGAGAAATCAGTGGTGTTCAAGAATTAGGCAGAGCTCACCTAGAACTTATGGAGAGATAGATAAAATAAAGATGGAGAAACTGCAGCAAACTGCATTTCCAAAAATGAAGTGAACCAGAGTTGTTTGAAATATGACCAAATGGAAGAAAAGGTCAAAACAGAGACAGAATTGTGCATTCTCTACTCCCAGAGTTGAAAGCAGTGCGATTACCACTGATGCTAATAAAAATAAAGAATTCATTCGCAAATAAAATGAATGGCAATTAGAGATTGAACCTCACGTGGTCTAGTTTTCAGTACTTTGCAAAAAGACAGAATTTGGGGAGGGTCTGTGGGGTAGATCAAGAGGAACTGGCAGAAGTAATTCTAATATGTATCAAAGGATTACTATGGGTCTGCACTTTTGGGCCTAACTGCCAGAGAGGGTCTTCCTTGACTACTGGCCAGTTAACTGAGACGTAGCTGTGTGTCCATTCCACCTGGTTCACTCCTCAGCATTGTTGCCTGGGAGGAGGTCGTCTGCTCCTATTATCCCCCAGGAGAACCGAGCCTACCTAGAGGAAGGAGCAAAACAAGTAGTCAAAACTGGTTATGATAATCATGTTTAATCTAAGGAAATGAGCAAACAAGAAACTAGTGTAGAAAAGAACAAAAATTTTAAAAGTATGGCAAACATTTAGTTTTACCACTATAAAGATATTACATAAATGCTCAGGTACCTAAAAATTTAGAATAATCTTAAGACCTGCTCTCTTCCTACATAATTGAATTATAATTGTTTACAATATCCCTTATCAACAGAATAGCTAGATATTAGTTAAATGAGGATTTCCATAAATATGCACCAGTGTAAAGAGTTTGCAGACCCAAAACCCAAAGATTTTAAGGTTTGGCAAATATGTGTGAAAGAAATCCAAGAGTCATAACTACATATTAGGAGGCATAGAGAAGATGCTTGTTAACAACTATTGACATAAGAAAAATTAAAAGAATAAATAATTAGATTCTGTTTTCTCTGAAATTTTCACAGAAATCCCTACTCTCTTTTTAATGCTATTAGTATCCCTTTTTTCCCCTCTTTTTAAAACTCTTCTCTAAATCACATTTCAAGTTCAGTTTCCCTAGAGTAAGTATCAAGGAAGGTTCTAGTTTGATAAGCAATGTTTTCTGTGAATAGCTTCAGCTCAGATCACCTGCCTATCTAAAATATTTACTGCATGAGAGATAACATTTAGGGAAATTGTATAAACTTGTGACATAATAACTATACACTTTTTCATTCCCAAACAAAAATGTTATTGAACACAAACATTGTAAATTGGGATATTATGAAGTATGTGCAGAACCCAGATGTTCTATGTATGTGTGTACGCACATGTGTGTATGAGGAAAAAGATTCAGAAACTAGAAAACCAATTCTTCTTCTTTTTTGGGGGGGAGGGGGAGAATTTGTTAGATAAAGGCCCTCTTAATTGTGTCCTGCCCCCGGAGGTGTACCATACACCGTGACCCCCCATCCTTCTCCCTTTTCCCCTCTCCCTGGCTCCCTCATTCTCTGAACCCCCAATTATTTTTGTAACAGCAGAATTCATTGCCTATTTGCAAATTCTTCAGTCTGGGTCAGATCTGGGTAAAGGACTCAATGTAAATTGATCCCTGTGTTTCTTTGCTTTCAGTCTCTTCTCATGTTTCAGTCACTGAAGGAATGACTAGTGAAACTCCTCTTCCAGATGGCCCATCTGGGATGGGTCAAATCTCAAGCAGTCAAACATTAATTCCCCAGAGGAAATATGCAAATAAAAAGAGTGTATATGGAAAGTCAAAGCCACAGTGAAAAATTCCAGTACCATTTTTTTCCCTGGACTATGCCAAGCTAATCACCCTAAAAATACTCCTCTCCTTCAAAATTGGACCACTATTAATGAATGAGCATCAGAAATCTAAACAATGACTCTTAAAAATGTATATTCATGCTAACTCCCCACTCTCAAATGCAATGTTAAAAAAAACATGTAGACACACAACATTTATAAAGAAATAATTCTGAAATAATCAAGAAAAATTTAAGATAGAAACAAAGATTTGGGAAACAGGAAAACAATTAACCAAAGCAACATTGGAACTTTATTGATATTTAGCCTTTATTTTTAATATTTTTAACATATGTAATACATTTGCATAATTCAACATTTTTTAAAAAACTTTAAAATGCTGGCACTGAAACATCT
Organism: Loris lydekkerianus; assembly: GCA_963574355.1. Lineage (NCBI taxonomy): Eukaryota > Metazoa > Chordata > Mammalia > Primates > Lorisidae > Loris > Loris lydekkerianus. The sequence continues at coordinate 142,628 of CAUYPK010060583.1, read as the reverse complement.
CACCCCTTTCCACCTCCTGTCTTCCATCTGCTCAGGATCTCTAGGTGATTTCCATTTCTCCTCTAGTTCCAATGAAATCCTCTGAGATTAATGGGCAAAGGAGAAAGTAAAGAAACAGATGTATGTGTGGAAATATGCCCACATGTAGAAATGTAAAGCATGATATACAGGACTTTTCATATGGAGGAAGGATTGATGGATTATTCAGTGAAATTGAGCTAAATGTCTACACATCCAGGAGAAAAAAGTTACTTTTATTTTACGGCATAGAAATGCCAATAAAGAATATATTCCATGTGAGTTAAAGCTACAAACCTTAAAACAACAAAATTAGTAGGAGTAAACATAGTATTTTTTTATCATCACTCTGGGATTAGCAAGAATATTGAGAAAAAAGCCAAGAAACATAGAAGACAAGACCACCCAAACTGACTACTACTATGTCCAGGTTGAAGTGAACACATTCAAAACAATGTTCAGTCTTCCTAGGTATCAGAAAAATGTAAATTAAAAGTAACAAGATACAAATTATTTGCTCTTTAGATTGATTAAATCTAATGAGATTGATAACATTGACATCAAGTCATAGAAATAAAATGAGGAAATCTTTAACTGCATATGATGTTAGACAGTTAAATTCACTAGCTCATCCTAGAAAAAGTTCTACTTACCTTGTTGCCAAATATCACTGTGGCCACCAGATAGTCAAGAGAGTATTTTGAAGGTGATCAGAGTGATATTCAGCAATAAGATATGTAGCACTTTTTTCTAGGATGAATTCATATGAACTTAATTGTCTAACTTCTTACCTTGCAGGATAAATGATATATATACATATATGTTAAGGTGGAGAAAATTTTATCTTCCAGAATTCCGAAGGAGCTAAGAAGACAGATTAAGCAGAAAGGACCATTCTTGTTCTCACTGCACCACACCCGACCTACCCTCACTGCCCAAAAGAAGCAGTCAGCTAGAGAGCCTGACTACAATTTGTTTTTAAATTTCAAAACATTAAGGGGGGCACAAATGTTTTAGGTTACATGGATGATTTTTGTAATGCTTGAACACCTAGCTACTCAAGTTGTGTTCACAGTATCCATTAAGCTGAGTTACTACCCTCCCTTCCTCACCTCTCTATCCTGGTTGTTTTTCACTGAGTTTTACTTCCCTCTGTGCACTTGTGTGCTCATTCATCAGTTCCAATTTAATAGTGAGTACATGTAGTGTTTGCTTTTCTACTCTTCACTTAGGAGAATGGTCTCCATTTCATCCAGATTGTTGCAAAAAGTATTAATTTACTGTTTATATGACTGAGTAGTACTCCATTGTATATGTATACCACAATTTGCTAATCCACTCATGAATTGATGGGCAGTTGTGTTGGTTCCACATCTTTGCAATTTTGAATGGTACTATACTTTTAAAGTGACTTCCAGACCATGAAGAGCATCAGGCTGAAGGCAGCTGGTCTTTAGCAAGTGATAGTGTTGGAGAAATGGAACTACTGAGATACCATAAAGCCAAGTGAGGAGTAAGGAGAGATGGTGTCATTTATGGTGACTTCTTTTTTTTTCAGTGAGGTTGTAAAACTCAGGAATTTGTTCTATTTTTGGATGCAAATACTGAAGAGAGAATAAGCTTTGCACACAGATAAATCTTTGTGAAGAAGGTAAGGGGCTAATTCATTTGAATTGTCACAGATTCTGAGATTGGAGTTTGGGTCAAGATAATCCAGAGTTTTAACATTCACAAAATCTCTAGCCTTAAATTAAAAATAAATAAATTTTATATATATTATTATTATTTTATATATATACATACATATATGTATAATGATATGCCTGTGTTTGTATAAGTATGTATATACACATGCATACTTAAAGTACCATGATTTATTATGAAGCTGCTTTATTAAAGTACTTTCCACCTTGGAAATAGATTGCTTAGTTCTGGAGGCTGGGAGTCTGACATTGAGGGAATGGTAGATTCAGTATGTGATAAAGACCTACCCTTCATAGATGGTGCCTTCTAGCTGTGTCCTCACATGGTGCAAGGGGCAAACAAGCTCCCTCAGGCCTCTTTTATGAAGGCACTATTTCCATTCATAAGAGTTTAGTCTTCATAACCCAATCACCTACCATGGCCTCATCTCTTAATTATCACTTGGGAGTGAAGATTTCAGCATATAAATCTGGGGGGCAGGGAAGCAAGATGGCATACTAGAGACATCTCCTTTACAGCCACTTGTACTGAGATTGGGGAGAAAGATTTCCACATTTCCAGCTGGGGTCCCTGCCCAGAAACATTACTTTGGGGGCACAAGGAGGCAGCAGGAGACTTTAGGAGCCAAAGAAGATATCAGAAGCCACGGAAATAGATTGGCTATTTGTGAGCCAATCTATTGGCTCAGAAGGTGAGTGTTTGCAAGCTGGCAGAGGTCAGCTGGTTTGGTGACAGTTTGCAGACAGAGAAGGGCTGCCAAATCCTGACATTTTTATATTTATTTATTTATTTATTTATTTATTCTTGGACATGAGCACTCTTGCTGGAGTTAGCTTGGGAGAGCTTAGGTGAGCAAGTAATGAACAAATGAACAGCACCCAGTAGCCACAATTGAGCCACCAGGTGGAGTGAAACTCTTATTATTCAGCTGCTGGCCAGGATATATATATATATTCCATTTTTTAAATTTTTCCACTAGATTTTTCTTTTTGCGTCTGTAGTTATAATTTTTCAATGTTTCTTTCATCAATAGTAAGGTCTTTCAATAGTAAGGGCTCTGGTTTTTGCTACAGTTTTTCTGCTCCTTTTATTCTTTTTTTCCAATTTTTCCCTTGAGGTTTTTGTTTGGTTGTGTTATATTTGTATTTTTCTACATTTCCTTTCTTCAATACTAAGGGCTTAATTTTTGCTATGATTTTTCTACCCCTTTTATTCTTTCTTCCTTTCCATTTCTCTTCTTTTCTGTCTCTTTTTGTAAAGATTTTACTACTTGTCTTATTGTGCCCACATAAATTTTTCAAATAACAATTACAACATACCCCCCATTTTCTACAACTGACATAATTTTATTTTCAATTTTCTTTGTATACTTTTATTTTTTTCTGATTGTTTTATTCTTTGCCAATTTCTATTCTATTTATGGAACACAGCCTCACTCCGAGGTATGGACTGAGGTGTCATAGCATTGACATTGCTCAAAGAGACCTTGATTCCCCTAGGTCTATGGGGATCCTTTTAGCATTGGCCTTTGGAAGGACACTATTGGTAAGTCCCCACTGGGACATACTGTTAGGTTTTATTTTCTTCTCTATTTGGTGGAGGTGATGTCTTGTTTTTTCTCAAGTAGGTAAGAAGATCCTGATCTGAGGGGCCCTACCAATTCTAGCCCCCCAGAGGCCAGAAATTGAAGTTGTGGGTCAAAGCACCTGGCTGAACATCACTATTACCCAGGTCTCTCTCTCTTTCTTTTCTTCTCTTCCTTTTGTCAATCATTCCTGTAAACCCTTTTCTTTTTCTTTTTTCTTTTTACATCTTTTCACCCTTCTTGCTCTTCATTCTTCTCTTCCTTTTGGTCCCATACCAAAAGGACACTTCAACACCTAAGTATAGAAACAAAGTAATTTAAAGAGAAGGAGAAAGTAAAAGAAAAAAGTAAGGGAATAAAGCAGACAAAAAGAAAACACTTATGAGGAGGACCCAATAAAATAATCCTGGTAACATAAAAAAACAGAACAGAGCAACCAACCACCACCACTACCAGGTGATCACAAAGTAGCTACTATAGAGGATTTTACCCATAAAGAAATGATATAAATGAAAGTAAGGGAATTTGAAATATGGATGATAAAAATAATGAAGGAAATTGCTGAGAAAGTGTAAAATAACCAAATGGAAATCCAAAAACAGAACCAAATAAGAAATAAAAGATAGAAAGAATATAGACAGGATATAGTGAAGCTTAAGAAAGTAAAGGTGTCAATCAGAGAACTTAAAGATGCAATAGAAAGTATCAATAACAAATTGTACTATGGAGAAGAAAGAATCTTAGTTTAAGAGGATAAAGCTCTTGAGCTAACCAAGGCAGCTAAAGAGCCAGAAAAGAACAGAAAAAAAGCAGAATGTTTACTCAGAGAATTATGGGACTTCATGAAACATTCAAACATAGAATTATAGATATCCAAAAAGGGGAAGAAAAATGCCCCTTAGGAATGGAAGACCTACTGGAGGTTATCATAAATGAAAATTTCCCAAGTATCACCAAGATTCCTACCACTCCTTTCCGAGGAATATTGAACCCCAGCTTGTCTCAAACAGAGCTTTTCCAAGACACATTTTTATGAACCTATACAAAATCAAGATGAAAGAGAAAATTTTACAAGCAGCCAGGAGTAAGCACCAATGGATCTACAGGGGCAGATCTATCAGGATGGCAACAGACTTCTCAAATGAAACTTTTCAAGTTTGAAAAAAATGGTCATCTACCTTTAAACCTGCTTAAGCAAAACAATTTCCAGAATTCTACATTTTGCTAAGCTAAGCTTTAAAGTTGATGGAGAAATCAAATCTTTTACTGACAAGCAAACACTGAGAAAATTTGCCACAACAACAACACCTCTACAGGAAATACTTAGATCTATTCTCCACACAGACCCCCAAAATGGACCACCAACAAATAAACATCAGAAACTAAAGAACAAAACCTAGTTTACACAATGATTCAAAGGATAAAACTAAGCAGTGACCATTCACAAAATAAGATAAATAGAACTTCACCACACCTATCAATTCTCTTAATAATTGTTAATGGCTTGAATTCTCCACTGAAGAGGCACAGGCTGGCCAATGGTATTAAAAAAAAAAAAAAAAAAAAATCACAAGTCATCCATATGCTATCTACAGAAAACACACCTAGCCTCACAGGACAATATAAGACTCAGGGTAAAGGGATGGAAAACTATATTTCAGGGAAATGGAAATCAAAAGAAAGAGGTGTTGCAATCTTATTTTCAGATACAAGTAGATTTAAAACAACTAAAATCAAAAAAGGCAAAAATGGACACTTCATACTGGTGAAGGGAACAGTACAACAAGAGAACATTTCAATTATATGTATTTATGCACCCAGCTTAAATACTCCCAGATTCATGAAACAGACCTTAATTGGTCTGAGCAATATGATATCCTATAACACCATAATAGAAGGGGACTTTAACACCCCTTTAACAGGGCTGGACAGATCCTCTAAACAGTAACTAAACAAAGATTCAGGTACTGAAATGCAACCCTAGAACCATTGTGCTTAATAGATATATAGAAAACACACCATCCCATAGCTAAGGAATGTACATTCTTCCCATTGGCCCATAGAACATCTTCAAAATAGGTCATATCTCAGGACACAAATGAAACTTTAACAAATTTAAAAGAATTGAAATCATACCTTTTATGTTCTCAGACCACAAGGCAGTAAAGGTAAACTCAACTCCAAAAAAATGGTCATCTCCACAAAAAAAGCATGGAAACTAAACAAACTTATGCTGAATGACAATTGGGTAAAGAAAGAGATAAAAGAGGAAATCACTAACTTCCTAGAGCATAAAAACAATGAAGACACAGCTACCAAAACCTGTGGGACACCACAAAAGCTGTTCTAAGAAGGAAGTTTATTCCATTGGATGCCTATATCTAAAAAACAGAGAGTACATGAACACCCTAATGAATCATTTTAAATAAATGAAAAAGAAATAGCAATCCATTCCAAACCTAGCAGAAGAGAATAAATAACCAAAATTAAATCAGAAATAAATAAAATTAAAAATAAAAGAATCATCTGTTTATTTTTACAGGAGAAGTGCTACTTTTATGCCAACAGATCTGAGATCGTGCAAAACAAGATCAAAACACTCTAGTCCTTATCTTAAACACTGCTATTGTTATTAAATTTTAAGCTTTTTTAATTTTGTGAAGGCAAAAAGTGGAAGCCTAATGAACACATGTATATGTGAAAATTAAAAAAAAAGTGCAAACTTTTCACAATGGAGTATAATTTTAGTTGTGGACTTAATACATACTAACTGTATTGTGTTGAGGTATATTCATCTATTACCTAATTTGGTGAGTTTTTATCATGAGGGGATATTGGATTTTCTCTAGTTTTTCTGTATCTTATAAGATAATAATATGATTTTTGTTCTTGATTTCATTAATGTAATGTATCACATTTATTAATTTGCATATGTTTCACCACAGGTGTATCACAATAACATTGGATAATCCTTTTATGTGTTGTTGAATTAATTTTACTAATATTGTATTAAATATTATTACATATTATGTTCATTAAATATATTGACCTAAAGTTTCCTTTTCTTGTGATGTAGCTTTCCAGATTTGTTATCATGGTAATGCAACGTTGGCCTCAAATTTTAGAATTAATATTTTAAAGCATAATTACAATATGATTATTATACCATTAATATGTAGAACCATTACCCATAATTTTCATTGTTCAGCTCTTCCTACTTGATTTGTGAAAGTTTTTACTTACAATTCATTTGTTAAAACCAAGATCGAAGCAACGTGACATATCACATTTTATTGAAATGTACCTTAAGTCTATACAGTAAATTCCCCTTATAATCATCTTTCTTTTCCTTATAATATATTTGTTTCATAAACTGAGTGATTTCTTGAAAAGTTTCTCATTTGGGGGGATTTTGCTGATTGCAAGCCTAGAACTAGAACCTGTACAGTAAGTGTAAAGCATCTTCAGATGTGCAATATACTAGGTCTCATAATTGCATTTGTAAACTTGCCACCATGTGCTTATGTTGGTAGCACTGTACAAACTGCTCAACAAGGTTTTATAACCTTGGTATATCAGTGTCTCACAGACATGTTCATGTCAATGTGTAAATATGTCTTGCTGAGTAGCATTCATTATTGTTGTTGCATGTTTTTGTGTGCCCTCAGGAGAATACCAGAGCTTGAATTAAAGCAACATGCGAACATTAAATTTCTTTTTAAAGTTGGCAAGAGTAAAAGTAAAATCAGAGACATGTTAGTCTAACTTTATGGGACTAATGCCATATAGAAAACAGTAGTGTACAGAAAGATTAAATGTTTTTCTGAGGAGAGAAATATTGTCATTGAGAAGAGAAGTTAGGGAGGTTGATGATGACCAAAACATTCCAAAAGTCAAAAATTGTGCATCAACATTGTCAGGTGATGGTGAGAAGTGTAGCAGACCAAGTAAACACTGATAGAGAAATAGTTAGCAAAATATTAACTGACAGTCTTGGCCAATACTTCCTGGCTCTTTTATCATGACAATGCACCAGCTCACATGGTATTCTCTGTGAGGGAGTTTTCACCAGTAAACAAATAACTATATTGGAACACCTTCCCTGCTCACCCTTTTTTCTCTTTACCAGAAGATAAAGGAAATATTGAAAGGAAGATATTTTGATGACACTAAGGACATTAATGGTAATATGATAACAGCTTTGATGACCATTTCAGATAAAGAGTTCCAAAACTACTTTGAAGGTTGAACTAGGTGCTGGCATTGGTGCACAGTTTCCTAAGGGGAGAACTTCCAAGGTGACCACTATGATATTCAGCAATGAGGCATGTAGCACTTTTTCTAGGATGATTTTGTGAACTTAATTATCAGACCAAAATAATATGGTGCAATAAGACTCTCTAAAAATCATTGGCTTGATTTAGCTGGGCTCAATTATCTGCCTATGAAGCAGCTATAGGATAGCTAGCTGAATTGCTACTATTGGCTGAACTCTCTCATATCTTTGAGGTTCAGATTTCATAAATAGGTTTCTTTGGTTTTGTCATGGTTTCCCATTCTCCAGAAAATTATCCACATGAAGGAATCCAACAGAGAGCAGAATCATGTAAGTCCACTATTTCTTAGGCATAGGCTTAGAACTGACATACTTTCATTCTTGCTACATATCATTCTTTAATTTTATTTAGAAGGCAGCCCAGATTTAAGAGACAGGAGGATAAATCCACCTGAATGTAAACAGTTACAAAAAAAAAAAAAATCAAAAAATTGGTGAATAAAGGGAGGATGGAGTACAATATCAGTTTTTAAAATCACAATATTTTTTAGACTATTTTACAGCAATTTGAAATATGATATCCAATTCAGGGTCACATTCATAGGCAATTTACTTAAACATTAATCTACCTTGTCAATGATACTACTGTAATATTTTTAACAGCTTATATGTTATTAGCAAAATAGAATTTTTAATATTCTATATTATATTTCAAATCATTTTGCTCATCCTAGTATAATATGCATTTTAAAAGCATATTTCTTTTTCAGTAAAGCGAGTTATGCTTTTGTTTATTTTCCTATTTCATTACCCTTTATTTTCTTATAGATTTTTGAAAACTCATACTAAATAAATCTGACTCTCTCTATATATTCACATGTAGTTATACATATGCATATGCATATACATAAATATGCACATATGGAAATGCTGGATGACGTATGAATGAAAGAATAAATGAATGAATTAAAGCAAACAAAGCAATGAAAAAGCTTGATCTTCTTATATCATGTTGATTATCCTCATTATCATTGTTTCTTCTGCTACCAAGTGTGAGTGTGACCATCAGAATTTTTTAACTCAGACTAATATATGCATACCTTGTGCATCAGGGGATGTCTATTTTTCACAGGATTCCATCCATGGCCTTAAAATCTACAGATTTTCATTCCAGAACTTCTAGGCTAATTTATCTTTGAGGTACTAATTAAGAGAAACAATAGAATGTATGTTGTTTTATAGGATTCATCAATAAGCAACTTGTTCAGAGTACACAAAAATTTCTATGTATAGTAAGATTTTATGAATACAGCAAACTATTATTTATTTGGGTTAAAATGATCAAATTATTCTATACTGAATAGCACATGGTTATGTAACTTTGGTGCTTTTCTAATTAATTTAAATTTACCTAATAATAATCAAAGAAATATATTTTTATTTAAAATGTAGTATTCTTCTTTCTTGGCTTTCTGAAAGAAATTTTTTGATTTAATTCCTCCACAAGACTCATTGGTTTCTTAATTTAAATGCTCAGAAATTTAGATTGATCTTTCTCATTTAAAAGCATGTACTAACAAACTCACAAGCCATCTTATGGAATTGGAAAAAGAAGAACAATCTAAGTCTAAACCCAGCAGAAAAGAAGAAATATCCAAAATTAAATCAGAGATTAATGAAATTAAAAACAAAAGAATAATTCAGAAAATTAATGAAACAAGGAGTTGGTTTTTAAAAAAAAAAAAAAATAAAATAGATAAACCGTTGGCCAGACTAACTAGAAATAAAAAAGTAAAATCTCTAGTAACCTCAATCAGAAATGATAAAGGAGAAATAATGTTGATGCCACAGAGATACAAGAAATTATCTCTGAATACTACCAAAAACTCTATGCCTTGAAATTTGACAAGAGGAAATGGATCAATATTGAAATCACACCCGTTCCCTAGACTTAGCCCAGATGAAATTAGCACTGGGCTAATTAGCACTCTCTCTTAGCACTGAGATCAAAGAAACAATAAAAATTTTTCCAACAAAAAAATACCCTGGTCCAGATGGCTTCACCCCAGAATTCTATCAAAACTTCAAAGATGAGCTTATTCCTATATTACAGAAATTATTCCAAAAACTTGAGGAGGAAGGAATTTTCCCCAACACATTTTATATAGCAAACATCACCCTGATACCAAAACCAGAAAAATACCCAACTAAACAGGAGAACTTCAGACCAATTTCACTAATAAATATAAATGCAAAAATTCTCAACAAAATCCTAGCCAATAGATAACAGCTTATCATCAAAAAAGTCATACATCTTGATCAAGTAGGTTTCATCCCAGGGATGCAAGGCTGATTTAATATACATAAATCCATAAATGTTACTCACCATATCAACAGAAGCAAAAACAAAGCCCATATGATCCTCTCAATAGATGCAGAAAAAGCATTTGATAAAATCCAGCGTCCTTTTCTAATTAGAACACTGTGGCATATAGGCATAGGTGGCACATTTCTTAAACTGATTGAAGCTATCTTTTTTTTTATTATTAAATAATAGCTGTGTACATTAATGTGATCATGGGGCACCCTACACTAGTTTCATAGACCATTTGACACATTTTTATCACACTGGTTAACAGAGCCTTCCTGGCATTTTCTTAGTTATTGCGATTGAAGCTATCTATGACAAACTCACAGCTAATATTTTACTGAATGAAGTATAACTGAAAGCTTTTCCACTTAGAACTGAAATCAGACAAGGTTGTCCTCTGTTGCCATTACTATTCAACATAGTGCTAGAAGTTCTAGCCAATACAATTAGGCAAGATAAGGAAATAAGGGGCATACAAATGGGAGCAGAGGAGGTCAAACTCTTCCTCTTTTTCAATGATATAATCTTTTGTTTACAGAACCCCAAAGAACTCAACCATAAGACTCCTGGAAGTCATCAAAGGATACACTAATGTCTCAGGATATAAAATCAAAGTCCACAAGTTAGTTGCCTCTGTATACACCAATAATAGCCAAGATGAGAGGCAAAGGACACAACGCCCTTCATCATAGCCCCAAAGAAAATGAAATACCTAGGAATATACCTAACAAAGGAGGTGAAGGACCTCTATAAAGAAAATTATGAATCCCTAAGGAAAGAAATAGCAGCTGACTTTAACAAATGGAAAAACATACCTTGCTCATGGGTGGGAAGAATCAACATTGTTAAAATGTCTATACTTCTCAGAGCAATCTACCAATTCAATGCCATCCCTATTAAAATACCAACATCCTGTTTTCAAGACTTGGAAAACATGATTCTGCATTTTGTATGGAACAAGAAAAAATCACATATAGCTAAAGGAGTTCTTAGTAATGAATACAAAGTCAGGGGCATCACCATACCAGATTTAAGGCTGTACTACAAAGCCATAGTGGTCAAGACAGCATGGTACTGGCACAAAAATACAGACATAGACATTTGGAATTGAATAGAAAACCAGGAAATGAAACCAACAACTTACAACCAACTAATCTTTGATAAACCAAACAAGAATGTCCACTGGGGGAAAACTCGCTATTCAATAAATGGTGCTGGGAGAACTGGATATCCACATGTAAAAGACTGAAACTGAACCCTCAGCTTTTCCCACTCACAAAAATTGATTCAAGATGGATAAAGGACTTAAATTTAAGGCATGAAATGATAAAAATCCTCAAGGAAAGCATAGGAAAAACACTGAAAGATATCAGCCTGGGGAAAAACTTTATGATGAAGACTATCATTGCAATAGCAACAACAGCAATAATAAACAAATGGGGTTTAATTAAACTGAAAAGCTTCTGTACAGCCAAGGAGGCAACAACCAAAGCAAATAGACAACCCATCCAATAGGAAAGAATATTTGCATATTTCAAATCAGACAAAAGCTTAATAACTAGGATCTATAGAGAACTCAAATTAATCCACATGAATAAAAGCCAACAATCCCATACATCAATGGGGAAGAAAGATGAACAGAACCTTCTCTAAAGAAGACAGACGAATGGCCAGCAAACATATGAAAAAATGCTCATCATCCCTAAGTATTAGAGAAATGCAAATTAAAACCACCCTGAGATATCATCGAACCCCAGTGGGAATGGCCCATATCACAAAATCTCAAAACTGCAGATGCTGGTGCAGATGTGGAGAGAAAGGAGCACTTTTACACTGTTGGTGGGACTGCAAACTAGTACAACCTTTTTGGAAGGAAGTATGGAGAAAACTCAAAGAATTCAAACTAGACCTCCCATTTAATCCTGGAATCCCATTACTTGGCATCAATCCAGAAGTGTCTTTATTATAAAGACAGTTGTACTAGACTGTTTATTGCAGCTCAATTTACAATTGCCAAAATGTGGAAACAGCCTAAACGCCCACCAACCCAGGAATGGATTGGCAAGCTGTGGTATATGTATACCATGGAATACTATTCGGCCATTAAAAAAAAACAAAAAAAACAAAACAGAGATTTTGCAGCATTTGTATTAACCTGGATGGAGGTGGAACACAGTATTCTTAGTGAAGCATCACAGGAATGGAGAAGTGTGAATCCTATGTATTCAACTTTGATATGAGGACAATTAACGACACAGTGGGGTTTGGGAGAAGGGGAGATCAGACAGAGAGAGAAGAAGGGACAGGGTGGAAAAAAGGAAAAGAAAAAAAAATGAAAAGAAAATAGTGACTAATTCTTACATAAGTTAGATTTAATTTTGACCAAAGTACATAATGTGAACAATAATTTTTAATTAAACTTGTTAACATGTTGTTTGGGATATTGCATCCTCATTTATAAGTGTAATATGTTTGTAATTTCCCTTTATAATAACAAAAAATAAATAAAATCAAGTACCACTATTTGTACACAAGCAAGACTACTGAAGATAGTATTAAATAGATTTTAAAAGTAGAATTGATATTTATATCACTTTGAATGCAATGTGTGGAACTAATCTGAAATAAAAGACCTAAATTTCATCTTTAGATGGTATCCTTAATACATCTATGTTACCTAGATAGTGCTGTATTCTGTGACAGCTAAACCAACAAATCTCAGTAGCTTAACTCTAGTAGAGATTTGTTTTGTGCTTTATGTAGCTTATAAAAATAGATATTTCTGTTTTAATTGGAAAGAAGTCCCTAATCCACACAAGATTTCAGGTTTATGGGACAATAGAAGTGGCTACATTTATAAGTGGGTTCCAAGGTTCATTACTATTAATGAGTATCTTATAGACTAGGAAAATAATAATTCAACAGTTCCTATGAGAGGTTATCATGGGCCAGCCCTGGAAGTGCTGCGTCCTGTGGACACACATAACTGAAAATGGGCAAAAAAAGAGAGAAAGAAAGAGAAAAGTACAGTGGTTGGGCGGTGCCTGTGGCTCAAAGGAATAGGGTACTGGCCCCATATATCAGAGGTGGAGGGTACAAACCCAGCTCCGGCCAAAAACTACAAAAAAAAAAAAAAAAAAAAAAAAAAAAAAGTACAGTGGTTGTGTGTTTCACAAAAATATAAGCTTATATTTCATAAAAATTTTATTTTATTTCTTAAAAATATAAGCTTATATTTCACAAAAATATAAGCTTGTCACTATGACATTGTTTATGACATTGTTCTTGATAAATGTGCTGTATGTTGAACTATATATGTATTGCACCAAGTAACACATACAAATTTTTGCTATTAGGAAAAAGCAGACTATTAATTTGAAGTCCAGTTACCTGACTTTAGTGCTTCCATGGCTTAACCTTTCTAGATCTATATACTCTCAAACTATACATTTTAGTCAAGTCAGTTGATCTCACTACTGCATGAGACAATGATTTATTTTAGGATTGGATACACTTACTTTTTTGAAAAAAATTAAGGTGGATATATACACATATTACTTTTTATTCATGATCTCATATTAATTCCAAAACCTTATAATCCAAACCTAATATTAGTAACTAAAATAAATTCAAGTTTAAAAAAAAAAAATCTTTAAGATATTGCCTAAGAAACATCTTATGTTTTACTGCTAGCAATATATTTGGTGAGAGGGTATCTAGAGACATTTGATATATCCTAATGTTTTAATTAAAGGTTTAAAGAGTAGAAGAAAAAAAAAATATCACGTCAGTCGGGCAAACATTGTATAACTTTAGCAAGAACACATTTACAATGTCAGTAGTTCATAGCTATATGATCTCGTTATTTCTAATTCCATAACTAAATAATTATTTTTCAAAGTAAAATAAGCAATGGGAGAAGATAGATTGACCAAGTTCTTTAAATATCAGATAAATTTTGGAAATTTAGAATCTTTCTTTTCTTCATAGAAAAACTTTTCATTTTTGAATTGAAAGAACAGAGAAAATATTTCTTTTCTTTAGTTGCTTTTCCTGAGTTGGTCATATATCACAGACCACAATGTGGCAGAAGAAAATTGATTCCTTGGGTGTAAGCATTAAGGATGAAAACAATTTTGTTAATTTTATCCATTACTCTTTTTTCTGTCCTAACATTTGGACTACCCGGACAATGTCACCTATTTCTGTGGTGATAAATAACAGGACTATCAGAGAACTAAGGTGCTTTTGGATCATCCACTCTTGAATTATAGGATGGAAATGCAAGTTAAAGACTTTTAACATTTAAGTTTTCACTAAAATTTATGGTTTACCCATAATTTCTGTTTGCGTTGGTATCAATATCTTGAACATTCTTCATTTTATTAATTGACAACTGGATGTGTAAGTAATTTTATATTACAGGCTACGTTCATTTAGAGCACACACAAATATAGGTTCTAATTTCTCCTATCTCTGATTAGTGGGATTGTCTGTTGTTTGTAATTCATGAAAAAATTCTATCTTCCTTTACAAACATACTAAATTGTTGAATACTGTGCTATTGCCACTGCTTCTCTAATGGTATCCTATGCTTTAGTGATATTATGATTATCTGCAGTATAATTTATGCATGTTTAAGTCATAGCCATGGTGTAATTTACTGGGTCACACTTTAAGACCCCTTTTCTCACCCATAAAGCATTACAAATGAAATTGTGGTTACCAAAACCTCATTGTTCCTTTCTTATATTTTCAGTCTCAAACATATTTTGAAAGCCAATGGTACGATAGCTTTGAAAGATCCACTTTTTGAGTTGAAATTTATAATCCAACATACTGATCCAAATAACTTATAAATATATGTGATCAATTAGAATTAGCTTTTTCTGACTTTTCTAAACTACATAAAGAATACATGGCCAATAAGAAGTACTAGAAAAGAGAAGATGGGTGAAAAGGCAAGATATTTGATCTTGGGATAATTTTGGAGGTTATCTTCTAATAGTAATAGTTGCAGTTGGTGAACTATTGAACATCCCACAAAGCTTAGAGCCCTGAATCAGTAGAAAGAACAAATGGTGGTTAACAGAGACGAGTCCACAATGAAAGAGAATCATCTCAGTCATAACTGTAAACAAAAGATAGAGGATCCATTTAAATTTTTTCCTTTCCATTTAGGGTGTGGGATTGCCTAGTTATAAATTAACTAAGTGTATGCTAAATTTAAAATAATGACATCTTCCCTGATGGAAGAGGATATGAATAGAGACTGACAGACAGTAGAACCTTCGTCATTGACCACCTTCCTACACTGACTACCTCCTTAACTTGACCTAACCTTCATAGCTTAGACATGTACGACCTGTATGTATTAATACAGTAGGTCTAACTTCTTATGTTGACCACCTCTGTATGTTGGCCAGTTTGTTACAGGCTCTTGAGGTTCTACTGTATTCTGAAAAAAATTATACTTTCACCCATCAGATATGGTTCAATAACTCATTCATTTGTTATAAAATACACACTTTTCAGAGAAGTTTCATGTTTTCTGAATCAATGTTTCTCACTAAACAAGTGGAAAAATCCATAATGAGTGAGGAGAAACTGAAGGTTATGAAGCCCATGAGAGTAGTACAACACAGCCAGTGAGTAACTGATCAGTTATCATAGATTACCATAACAGATGTAATACTTATAAACAAATGTGAAATATTGGGAAAATTAAGAAAATGTTAATAAATGAAATTAGTAAATGCTATTGAATAAATGGCACCCACAGACTTGCTTAGTGCAGGGTGGTCACAATCTGTAATTTGCAAAAGACACAATATCTGTGAATAAAGCAAATTTCAATAAAATGAGGTACGCCCGTATATGAGTGGCTACTATATACTATGGTAGTTAGGAAGTAGGGGGAATGATAGATGCCAATGTTGATCAGACAATACATAATATAGTTGGACAGGGGGAATAACTTTAAGGAGATCTATTATATTGCATGGTGACTATAATTAATAATAATATATTGTATTCTTTAAAATGGAAAGACATTAGTTGTTATATGCTCTCACCACAAAAAAAATAACTACCCATATGAGCTAACCATTTGTTAATAAGGGATATTTAACCATTTCACCACACATACACTTCAAAACATCATGTTGTCCATGATAAAAACATACGAGACTATCTGTCAACCTTATTTTTTAAAAAAACGAATTAACAAGGAATAAAAATTGTAAGTTTAGCTTCAGCACTGTGCAGGAAAATAGAAATACAAAGCTATATGTCAACCTTTTTTTTTAAAAAACTAGTTAACAAGGAATAAAAATTGTAAGTTTAGCTTCAGTACTGTGCAGGAAAATAGAAAATTCTGACCTAAATTATCTTGATATTTATGATGGATATCTTTCAACAGTAGAAATATGTAAGAGATACAATCAGAGTCTTAATGATGTCTAATGTATGAATCATGTAAAATCACTATTCTTATTGTAACTAAATGATTGTATTAAAAGTTTCTGATTGTGAGTTTTCCAAATTAATTTCTTTTGTCTACACAAATATATTTGTTTGTGAGATAGTTATATTGCTTGCTGTAAATTAGTACCTAATAAAACACTGTGGACTCAAGGAAAATATTTTTTTTCTCTATAGAAATTTATATATGCTTCCTGAGGTCCTGGGCTCAAAACTAATGAAGTTAAATGCAACAGACATGGCAGTTAATGTGTTAATTGATCAGTGGGTACATATTTTATTTTTTTGTTAGTTTAGTTAGTGTTAGCCTGATTAAATACAGTGAACTCCAGAATACAGATAAAAATGTGTATTTTCTAACGTGACAGTTTTAGTAGTTAGGCCCTGCACTGTGGACTGTGGACCCCAGCACTGTGATTGATGAATTCTCTCAAGAAAAAAAACTAATCTACATTTCTTTGATCAAAACACTTAAAGAACCTTAAGTCTCCTTCTACCTCTTGCATCTTCCTTACAGGATAGGAAAAGTTAAAGAAGTGATCCTATAAAATAGCCTGGTGCAGGGATTGGATTATAAAAGGTACTCATCAATGTCCTCTTAACTCCTTCCAGCACTTACTACCTGGGAGATCATAGATGAAGCACTCCACATTGCTGATTCCCTATGTACTCATGAGTATCAAAGAAATTATCAAATACTGTTCAGTCTCACTGGGAAGAAAAATCTTATGTAATGGTTGTGTTTTATAAAACGTTACTTGGGTGATTGGTGGGATTACACCTATGGTGCATCTTACAAGGGTACATGTGAAACTTAGTAAATGTAGAACATAAATGTATTAATACAATAACTAAGAAAATGTCAGGAAGACTATGCTAACCAGTGTGATGAAAATGTGTCAAACGATCTATAAAACCAGTGTATGGTGCCCCATGATTGCATTAATATGCACAGCTATGATTTAATAATAATAATAAAAAAGTTACTTGGATGTTAGTTTTTTACCACATAGATAGTGTGTTAATTTCATCAGAGTATTTTCATATAACACTTAAAATGTAGCAATCAAAAAAATCAAAATATAGCAAAACAATGTGGGAATTTCTGAATTGGGTACATCAAGCAATTTGAGACATCCAAGTAACATTTAAAGATCATGAAGTAATTATAGAGAATTCATGTTCTTAAACATAACACTCCACCACCACTCAAAGATCAAGAGGGGCAGTGGTTATAATACTGATTTCTGGATACCAACCAAACATCAACTCACAATATGCATATGTAATACTTTCACTTGTTACCTGAGAATGTTAGTAAGCACTGATTAGAATAACCTCTTTCTTAGGAAAATAGCAAGACCTTTACCCCCCATATTTTGTAAAGTAGATGTTTAGAATTTATTTCTGTTAAAAATACAAATCCACAATATTCCTATCTTAGCTGGCTTGCTAAATATTGTGGCAATATTTAATTTAAGCATGTATAACTGAGATTAAAGCTTAAATTTGTCAATAAGATGAAGGTATACATTGGAAGGATCTACACATGCTTCATTATTTTAGTCAAAATATTTTTAATTGTGATATTAAATATAAAAGTGTATTAAATGTAAATATGTATAATTTTGCCTATGTATTATGTATTTTAATTGCTTCACAAAAGTATACAAAATATGTATATTCCAATGTGTTCCAAATATCATTAGTTTATAGTCTTTCCTTTATGTAAAGTTAATGGTCTGAAAAATGTGATCTTCCACCCCAAATGGCCAATAGATAATTCCATAGAGGCAAATTATGGAATAATTATTCTCACATATGTATCATAACAAACGTAAAAGTAAAGTAACTGCTAAAATGTTTCTATGCCACCTAAAAAGATAATAATACATAATACATTTGGGGAAAAAATAACGTTCTGGAAAAATAATATGCCAATGTTCTGGAAAAATAATATACCAAATTGACTTTTCTAAGAAATAATGTAAAATGTGCAAGAGTAATTACTATCAAGAATTTGGACTAGCTGATAGATATTTTAGCATACAATGGAGCAAACACTCTTGTATGGAGAATATACGGTACCTCTTGGCAAATATATTTTAATATAGGAAAGAAAAGGGCTTTACGGGTTTTTTTGTTCCATCCATGACTGAGAATGTTATGCTACAGGAATAGCAATGTGTTCTTTAATTTCTAAAACTTTTTTGATCAACATAGTTAGAACTATTATACATGCAGAAAAAACCTAAGTAGAGGCATAAAAGAGTTTTAATTTGAATACTAACCCTAAGAACTGCATTAATCAAAACATAATTCTGAGTTGAAAATATGCCTTTGATTTGGAGATAGTGTTGAAGAAAATAGTACAAATTACCCATCAAAATATCTTGGCTATCTATGTATCTTTGTAAGTACCTATTTGTAAAAAATGGATACATTAAAATCTTTTCAGATCTGAATCCTCTCATGATAATTTGAGATTTGCATTTTTAAGAATGTCTTAAGTAGGGAATGGTACTGTAAATATTTCTTCATGATACTGATAATTTGGTAAAGAAAAAATACTTCCATTGAGCTTTTTATAGCTGGTGTTTGTCAATACATGTTCTGTATCTTGAATGTACTAGAAACCTGAGTACTAGACATTGAGGCCAAAGTGTAATGGTTTTTAACACAAAAGTAAAGCATTAGGATTATTTAATGACCAGAAGTGCAATGTTTCAGTCTCTGAATTTAATGGCTCCCATCATCTGATGATTTCCTTCATATATATGAGGGAAATGACATGATGACAGATTAATGAAAGTCTACCCCAACATTGAATTAAAAAAAAAAGAAAAACCATGAAAATCTGCAGGTAATGAAAAGATACACTTTAAATCAATCTTCTAGTACCTCCAAAGTTTCCTTCTGGCTGATGAGAGAAACATTATTTTTGACTTAGTACCTGATGAAGTGCCAAAAGTAGTTGTTAGTGAGAATTTCCTCCATCCAAAAAGTAGAAATGTTGAGCAGAAACACAAAGGGCTGCCTTCCATTCTTAGTAACATGCAATTTTAAGATAATATTTTCTAAAATATTAAACATATGAGCCAAAACAGAACTATGAAACAAAGCTATGCTTCGACCAATCTATTTTTTATTGAGTACACATATCTTGGAGAATATCTAACACAATATCAAATTTTGCATTGTCCTGAAGTCATTATTGATAGTTTTAATATATTCTTTTTCATATTCATTATTTATATCCCCCAGAATTTTAAACTACCTAAAATTAAGTGTCTAAATGCACACTAATTGTTTACTTTATTAAAATGTTAAAATTAAAAAATAATGAGCTTACCTAATCAAGAAAATTCCATTAAAAGTAAATATGATAGAGTAACTTAGTAACTATGAAATTAATTTATATTGTAATAAATCCAATTATTTCAGCATCTTTTATTTTCTCTTTAAAGTATTGTTTGAACTTTAATGCAGGCTGCCTGTTATCCTAAAGAAAACTGACACATATAAATAAATTTCTATGCTGAAGATGAAAATATCATAAACAAATTCCACTTATCACATTTGACTCTAGGTTTAGTTTGTATATACAGTAAAGAAAATATTTAATTCAGAATCACTAAATAGCATTCTCTATTGTGTTGTGATATTAGGTACAATTCTTAATATTTGGAGAATGGTGCTCAGGATCGCCTGCAATTTGTTTTGAGTCTCGACTAGGGGAGCAAAATTTAAGGAGACTTATTCTTGTCCACCTCCAATCATACAATGCCCCATGTGGTCAGGTTTTTATAAGACAAAGAAGACTACACATCCACAGCCTGCCTCTGCTTTTTCAGTTCTCCAAGCAAAAAGACATAACTAGAACCTAGGATTTCCCAACCAAGTAATCCTGAGCCTTTTTCAAGGTCTGCACATATCTCGTCCCTCTATCTGTCCTCTTGGGAGTCTATTATGTTGCAATTGTTGGCCAAATGGTACGTCTTTTACTGGGATAGGGATGGATCTTGGATATGTGTGTGTGAGGCTTTTTGTACTGCAAGACAAAGTGGGAGTAGAAAGAGAAGAAAGAAGACAAAATGTTTGGAGCCACGGAAATGAGAGAGGTCAGGCCAACATGCCCTTTCCATACCACCCATTTCCAGTAGAGAGACACAAGAATTCAGAGAATTTAAAATTTTCAAATTGGCCTTCCAGAACATGATTAAGCCATATTTCTACCATATTTGGGAGACGGGCATTTTATTTAACTATGTTCAACTTGATTAAAAATTTGTAAATATTTAGAAATGTAGACTGTGAGCCCTCACTGATTCTCATTTATACCTCGTGCCCACAAAATATTAGGTCCTTGGAGTATTCAGACTTCATGTATGGTGACCAATTTCCCTCAGAGTACAAAACTGGAAGACGCCAAACTTTTGTAAGGTTGAACCTGGGAACTGGCACAGCATAACTTCTGCCACCTTCTATTAATTAAAGCCCATCATGGAGCCAGCACTGCTTCAGGAGAGAGGGTTACACTAATGCACAAGTTATGGCTCATTTGGAGGCACCAAAACTTTCCAGAATATATTTAGGAAGATTAATTAGTAGATTAACCTGATCAGCAAATTAATATAGTCAAAACTTAAGGGATAATAATAATTAGGGGCTTGTTAATTATGGGGTAAAAGGTACCATAAATACTTTTGATAGTGTTTGGGGGGAAAGATTTTTTATTGCTGTTTAGTTAGAAGCCACCAAAGAGTTAAACAAAGTTGAGTTTATTTTTTTTATTTTTTTGTTTTTAGTTTTTTGAAACAGAGTCTCTCTATGTCACCATCAGTAGAGCGCTGTGGCATCACAGTTCACAGCAACCTCAAACTCCTGGGCTCAAGCAATTCTCTTTCCTCAGCCTCCCAAGCAGCTGGGACTACAGGTGCCCACTACAATGCCCAGCTATTTTTTTGTTGCAGTTGTTGTCATTGTAATTTAGCTGGCCCAGGCCAGGTCGAACCCACCAGTCTTGCTGTATGTGGCTGGCACTGTAACCACTGTGCTATCATTGCCTTTTCACCACAGAGAGAATGTTATTGATGAGGCATCATGTTTATATGGGAACATTAAGAAAGATTAATTATGATGTTATGGGAATACGAGGCCCAATGAAGAGAAAGA
Source organism: Loris lydekkerianus (assembly GCA_963574355.1). Lineage (NCBI taxonomy): Eukaryota > Metazoa > Chordata > Mammalia > Primates > Lorisidae > Loris > Loris lydekkerianus. The sequence continues at coordinate 121,016 of CAUYPK010060583.1, read as the reverse complement.
GTGCTCAAACACCACTCTTAAAAGAGGAAAGTTTTATTTCAGCCAGCAGAGCAATGGCACAAGAGAATTCAAGATGGCTGTGCTCCCCAACTGGCTCAGTCTTCTTTTCATCTCCAGTCAAAAAGTTTCGATGAGTGTTATTTCTATGTGTGCACGTAGGTGTTGACCCGAATAGTTCCAATTTAATAATGAGTACATACGTTATTTGTTTTTCCATTTTTATGATACTTCACTTAGAAGAGTAGTATCCAGGTTGATTCTATCCAAGTTAGTTCAAGAGGTATTAGTTCACCAATTTTTTTTTTTTTTTTTAATGGCTGAGTAGGACTCAAATTATACAAAAGCAATTTATGTAATCAAAATGTTTGTACCCCTGTAATATTCTGAAAATTAAAAAAAAAATAGAAAAGAAAGTTGATTCCCTAATAACAGAAACTTTCAAAGAACACCAAATCTTCTTTTGGTAAATTTCCAGGCACCAGGTACCAAGTGGGCCCTTCTAATCACGTGCTAGTTACCTGTCCTTAGCGATCCTTAGTACAACATTAGTGAGAACACATGTTGAAAGTGTAAGCTCTGGAGAGAGCCTTGGGGGCTTGGGGAATGAAACCAGTAAAACTCTGATGATGTGATATGGCAGTAAGGAAAACCAAATAAGGTTTGAATGATATAGCTTTCTAGGCAGTTTAATCGGAACAAAATGTACAGAAGTTGACAAGGTGAATTTAAAAGTGATATATATGTTGAATTGGCATGAATAAAGTGCAAAGACAAATAACATAAGGGGAAAATTACTGGAAAGGGGATTCTCATGTGGTTCTTAGAAATCGGAGCCAAGAGAAGCTTTAAAGCCAGTGGGGATTTTAAAAGCACAATTAGTCAGAGCAGTGACTCAGTAGGTAAGAAGTTCTTAAATGGCAATATTTCAGGAAATTGTAGTCTGCTTGGTAGCAGTAGTTTACATAAAATTACAATTTAAAAAATTCAGAGGGTTAAGTTGATACTTATTAGAAATAGTTTTATATCTAATGTTACATATAAAACTATAACATACTGAAAAATCTCAGCTAATTGATTGCCCCACATAGAAAATAATAAATTACATTTGAGACAATATTTTAAGCACTTAGTCTAACTTATTAAATTGGTTTTAAATAGGAATGGCTATTCAATTAAGAAACTATTGAATACAATACTCTTTGTTGTAAAGTGCTGAAAATCAAGTTTAATAATGATTTCAAAACACCAGCAGCATACCTCTATTTGCTAATACAAACTGAACCAATTCATTAATCTTCATTTATATGCTAGATTAAAAAATAACAACTGTATACATTGTAAATAATTTGGCATAGAGAAAATACATAGAAATGGTGCAAAATCCCAAAACATATGTCAGAAAAGAAAATCACCTAACTTTTTTGAGGGGGAAGGAAGCATGATTTGGTGGCTCCATGATTAAGTTGGATCAAACTCTATTGGTCAGCCCATGCCGCAGGAGGTATAGAGTGTTTAAAATTAATCTCACACACATTCTGTTGTGCACTTACAGGATGTGTAATCTTGAGCGCTGCTTAAGCTTTCTGAGATTCAGTATCCGTCTCTGTGAAATGATAGTATTTATTTCTTAAAGATGTTGAGAAAATTAAATTGTTTCATGCCATAAATATGTGAAAAAGTCAAGTGTGGTGTTTTTCACACAGCAGGTAGTAAATCATGCTATCTGATTTCCTTCTTTCTCTTTCTGTCCAAGGTATTAAAGATTCTTTCCCCTTTCTACAGGATGAGAGTCAAACAAGAAATAGTCCGTAGAGTGCACTGCTCCCTGGTGTCATGATTCTCACTGTTTTTTTATGTAAATAGAACATGCTTGGGCACAATGCAATGGGAATTAATGATACACTTAATCAAGGAGAGAGACGTAAGGATAAATGAATATAAAAAAAATCTTCATATTTAATAGCCATTTCTAAAAAATAATTTTAAATGGAAATAAATGAAATTAATTGGTGATGTCCACTAATCCCTGTACTTCCTTAGATGATGATGCTCACCTCTCACCTTACTGGGAGATCAGCACCAGAACCATTTGCTTAATGGCTCTAACCTCAAGGTTATTGCTGGAAGAAAATTGGTTCTGTATTTTTTTTTTTTTTTTTTTTTTTTTTTAGAGAAAGTGTCGCTTTGTTACCCTTGGTAGACTGCTGTGGCATCACAGCTCACAGCACCCTCCAGCTCTTGGGCTTAGGCAAGTCTCTTGCCTCAGCCTCCTGAGTAACTGGGACTACAGGCGCCTGCCACAATGCCCAACTAGGTTCTGTATTTTTAAATCCATAATCCCTTAGTCCCTTTTGGGATGCTTTTCATACAACCAAGAGATGACTCCTAGTATCCCTAACTTCTTAAAGACAACTAACTGACAATCTTCAAAACTTAAAAGGAAGCTCACAGATTCAGGTTTGTGCACTACTGTATATAAAGCTCTAAACTAGTTCTAACTTCTGTTTCCGAGATACAATCTCTTAATGATTCTGAAAACCAACTGGGGGAAAGAATGAGGGCACGAAAAATACTTCATCAGTCCATAATCTAATATACTTCCAAAATTAGGATATCAGGAACTGAGGATGTTCAACATATATAAAGAAAATGTTAATGCAACCTCTGTTCCCAGTGATTTTAACCTTTCATGGGTGGGCAATCTGCAGCCTTAAGGTAACATGTGACCTTCTTAGGCCTTAAGTACAGCCTTTTGACTGAATCTAAATTTTACAGAACAAAGCCTTTTACTTAAAAGGGGTGTAAGCAGTGAAAGTCAAAGCTTTTCTTGCCTCCTTTGGTGCTTAAAAAAGAGCAATTTAGAAATCAGATTTCCCAGCCCTCTTAAACGTTGTTTATTTTCAACAAAATAAAACTTGTTTTGAATGCTAGCATTTGTCTTAAAGAAATTTCTATTCAAAATGTAAAGTGTTTCAATGTTTAGTAGTGTTATGAATAAATGTAACTTTTTTTATAACTTCAGTTAAATAATAACACTTTTTCCTAGCCAAATATGTAGCTGGGCCCCTTAAGATTTTAGGACCGTGAGACTGACATTTTTTATGACTGAAATAATGGAAAATTTGACCAGGCCCTTGGTTGTTTCCACACATTTACTGCTTGCTTCCTGCCCAATACTCCTGTTCTCACTATTAACTGCAGATGCATTATTTCTTTGTCAAGCAGTCGGAGACAACTCCAGAGTCACAAGAAAATTGTGTAAGTCTATTTTGCAGAGGAAATGATGCCAGTGAGGAAATTAGGTGCTGATGGTCAGACGTCTGGTTACTCAAGATGTCACTTGAGAATGAGGAAGCACAGACTGCTCCCTCATTCCCCTGGAAGCCCAGGCCTAACCCACTGCATAAAACCTCCCCACGTCATGTGTATGACAAGACAGATCTGAGTAATTTGTTTTCCTGTCTTCTTGCTTTGGCCAAATCAAATAAACCTTTCTCTGACTCCAAGCACTGGATTCAGTGTTTGGTTTTAGCTGCACATCAGTCACGGAATCTGAATTTGGGGTTTACAATAAATACATTGCTAATGCTCACCAAACAAACATGAGTTAAGATCCTATTTAATTTCTAGTTATAACCATTCCTATTTTCAAAAATATAAATTAGAAGTTAATTCATAACTTCTAATTGATGAAAATGTTTAAAGATCTTAAGTAGCCCTTACATAACGAAAGTTGTAGGCCTACAAAAAGCAACAGGTTTGTAATACCTGATTATCTTGTTAAAAATGTATTCTCCTGGATTAACTTACACTGTCAGTTTTCCCTGATGAATTCAACAATGCAAGAGGTAGTCCTGCAGGCCAGATTACTTTTAGATCACCTGCTTCTGTAAACTGGGAACTGGGAACTAATGTGGTCTGGCCCCCCCATCTCATGCAACATTTCTGTTTCTTACCACTATTTTTCTCATGATCAGATTGCGTATCTTTTTCCTATAAAATTTATAGTTAGCAAAAGAGAATGTGCCCTCTCTTATTTTCTTTTCTGTATTCTAACAGCCTTGTTCTAGTACTCCCAACAACAAAAAAACAAAAACAAAAAAACAAAAAAACATTCAAGGGAACATAAGTACAGTTTGAAAGAATCAGGTAAATGAAGAAATTATAGGGATATTTTTGAAAAAAATTTGTTACAATTAGTAACCTGAATCCTGACAAATAAAAATTGTGTATGATTTTTAGTAGTACAAATGGCATGCTTGGAAGCCTTAAAGAAAGATGGAGACTTTACGTTTCATGTTTACATAGATGGAGCTGGAACATATTCTTCTTAGCAAAGTATCTCAGGAATGGAAGAAAAAGCATCCAATGTACTCAGCCCTACTATGAAGCTAAATTATAGCTTTTACATGAAGGCTATAACCCAACTATAGAACAAGACTATGAGGAAAGGACCAAGGAAGGGGAAGGGAGGGGGGAGGTTAGGGTGAAGGGAGGGTAATGGGTGGGGCCACACCTATGGTGCATCTTAGAATGGGTACAGGCGAAACTTACTAAATGGCAGAATACAAATGTCTACATACAATAACTAAGAAAATGCCATGAAGCCTATGTTCAACAGTTTGATGAGAATATTTCAGATTGTATATGAAACCAGCACATTGTACCCCTTGATGGCACTAATGTACACAGCTATGATTTAATAATAAAATAATAAATAATAACAATAAAAGAAACAGAATCTGAAAGAAAAAGTATGAGTAGGCAGATTTCTTTTTTTTTGTTGTTTTTTTGAGACAGTCTCACTATGTCATCTTTGTTAGGGTGCTGTGGTGCACAGCTCACAGCAACCTCCAACTCTTGGGCTTAAGTGATTTTCTTGCCTCAGCCTTCCGAGCAGCTGGGATTACAGGTACCCACCACAATGCCTGGCTATTTTTTGGTTGCAGCTGTCACTGTTGTTTAGCAGGCCCAGGCCGGCCACATAGATCAGCTTTTGGTGTATGTGGCTGGCACCCTACTCACTGAGCTATGGATGCCGAGCCAAGGAGGCAGATTTCTTTTAGAAGAGTTTGTCTTATTAGCCTACTCCCTTCTCTTAGCTCATGTGATGTCTCCTCAATGAGAGACCCTCTCCCTTTCCAGTGGGAAGACCCAAACTGGGAAAGTCATTTCCATGGCTATATACCTCATGTGTGGCTCTTCAAACCTCTCACAGCATAGATGTCTAGAAGAGTCACCTATTGGCTATCCGATGCATCATCTCTTTTCCCTTCCTTTTAAGACGCACATTGTAACATCACAATAGTTCAGAATCTGAGCTCTAGACAGAGATTGAAAGCTGGTTCTATCAATGCAGAGGTTTGAATGAGCCCCGGAGAGACAGGTACAGAACTTGTGACTATTGCCCTCTTTGTCAAAAGTCTTTACAGACATTACTAAGGATCTTGAGATGAGGAGATCATTCTGGATTATCCAAGTGGGCCCTAAATTCAATGGCAAGTGTCTTCATATGTCATTAAAAGGAGATAGGCAAAAGAGGAGGAGGCAGTGTGACCACGGAGGCATAGATTGAAGTGATACAGCTATAAATCAAGAAATGTTTATAGTCACTTGAAGCTAGAGCTAGAAGTGGCAAGAGGCAAGGAATGGTTCTCCCTGAAGGCCTTTGGAGGGAGAGAAGCCTTGGCACATTTTTAGCTTTTAGCCTCTAGAACCATGACAGGATAAATTTCTGTGTTTTAAACCACCAACTATGTGATGATTTGCTATTGCAGCCTCAAGAAACTAATTCAGTTGCTCAGCTATGATGCTGAAAAAGTTTCTTAAATTCATCTGTAAAATGGGGAAATCCAATGATATTCACCATGCAGATATTATAAGGATTAAATATGTGTAACTTAACTCAGGGCCAAATACCTGTCAATGCTGCAGTAAAGGTTGCTATTAAAATCAGTATTACTACTGCTATACACAGGCAATTAAAAGAGGATAAACCACAAGGGCCTGGAATGGGCTAGTTTACCCGCAAAGGTCCAGTTTTAAGGTTCCTGGCTGGACCTCTTTGGCGAATATGTAGGTTGTTGTGGCTAGAAAGGGCACCAAACTATTCCAAAAGAGGAGACAGTAGGGGCAATTGGGAGGTTTTCTCTATCAGTCAAGCCTGGCAGCCCTCAAAGGAATTAAGCCCTGGAAACTAACCTCAAAAGAGAGGAAAAGGCCCTTCCATTCTATTGTTCTTTGCCATTCATATTAAGCATCTTGTCTTTTCTTAGCCCAGGTTTTAAAAACTGCTCTCGATGGGACCTGCAGGGAGAATGGTTTTGTGTCCACTCCCTTCTGATTTCTTTAAAGAGCTGAGTCCTTGGGGGGAAAGAACAATGGATTCTGAGCATACTGAGAAGAATGAGTAACTGGAACAGCTATCTTTACCTGAATCATGGGCTCCAAGGAATAAAATCCATTCCCTTCATGACTGTAGGTAGTAGCAGTACAGCCAGGCTCATCAAGGGACCACAGGCTAGAAAATGAACCTTCTTTTTACAATTCTGTCTTCATCTATTAAATGGAAAGTTCATGACTAGTTGACCCTGAGAAGTATCTGCACATGTGGGTGGAGGTGAGTGAGATATGTCTGTATATATACACACAAAAGGTATTCATTACCCTGGGAAGAGGAGCTATTTCCATGCAGATGATTTCTACTACTCTTTTGTCATTACTAATTTCCAATCAATATCTTTCCTTCTCTTTGTGCCAATTTCCATACTATAGTTTTCTTTCTTGTTCCTCAAATTCCTTTGTTTTTGCTCTTGTTCTGTTCCTGCCACCAACAACCTATCTGAAATGGGCCCCCAAACCTGCTAGAGGCAAAATGGTACCCCGTGGAAGACTGCTCATTTCCAGCACACGCTGTGGGGCATTATAGACATCTAGTGGCTGCTCAGGATAATGCCTCAGGTATGCATGTCAGGTTGGGGAATGGTCTAGCCCTGGACTTTACCAAAGCTCAATAACCCTGGTGGGACAGTCCTAAGTCCTCTAGATGACCATTTCTGCCACTTTCTCTTAGGAGCCCAGAGTTACTAGAAATGGCAGACAGGCTCTATTGAAGACCCATCTTTATCCCAGTGAAGCTAAGTATAGCAGCACCTGCATATAAGACCACAGAAGACAAGCATTTGGAACTGTCTTCAAGCCTCAGGTTTAAATGCCAATTAGCTACACACTGTCATCTGGACTGAGGAACTGGACTCAGAAAGGACAGACTCTGATCTAGTCATATGGCTCACTGTGCCTATCTTAACTTCATTAGTGACATGTGTACAATGAGAGGTTAAATCCAGATAATCGCTGTGGTCTTTTTAGCTTTAACATCCTGTGATCTATGTACATTTTTGGTAGCTGGGAAAATACAGTCTGATCTGGTCTCCTGTGGCACTGTGGATCTCTAGATTAAATGAGGAGTGCATCTTCTCCTCAACTTTGTGGTCCATTTCCAAGACTTGGCTATAATCCTGCAGGATCAACCTTTTTACACAGAGCTATGTATCTGAGATGGGGCAGTAATCATGGACTAAGAGTTGCAAGAATCTTTCTAGTCCATTTCCTTCATTTTACAAATGAAGAAATCAAAGTTTAGAGGTATTGTCACATACCTCTAAGAAGAGTTGTCACATGTTTAATCAGTGGCAGAAAAGGGAATAGTACTCAGGTATCCCAATCGTAGGGCAGTGCCCATTCTACAATCCCAAACTGCTGACACAGGTCTTGCCAATCACTGCTGGCTCTGTCAACTTGCTCTGGCTTTATCTAGTCTCTCTGTGTGCAACTGCTAGTGAAAACATTCTCAAGCCACTTTTTTCCTTCTCTTCCTCTTAAGTTGCTTTCTTCCCTTGTTCTTTGGTGATATCATCCCAAATCAAGGAACTAGCCACTGCTAGATGGTACTTGGGCTCCAAGATGAGAAGGTGTGGCCTCACTTTCAATTCAGAAAGGCTGTGTGCTACAATGGCCCCACAGCCTCCATGCAGTCCAGTTGGTAGGTTCAATGGTGCTTTCCTCACCTAGCTGGCCTACAAAGGGCAAAGTAGGCCCTTACAGAGCTCCATGATGAAGTACCAACAGCAGTCACAAATATTTGTGGTGAGACAACCTTATTACTAAGAACTGCTCTAACCCTAGTCAGCCCACTCTCCCATCTACCTCCACAGGGTGGAGGAGCAGCTTTCACTTGTTGGGTGTGGAGCTGAACAGATGTGGTCTAAATGTGTCTACAACAGCAGGAAACCAGCCTAGGTAGAACCCCTCTTTTGTGTAAGGAAGGACAGCTACATGCCAATGTACTATCCAGACCCTGACCAGGGGTCTCCTCAGTCACTAGACTATTCTATTCAGTTGGTGCCAGCTATGATAACGAGCAGAACCTGGCACAAGAGAGTTTCTGATTTTCTCCACAAATCCCAGTCAGTCTAGGTTTACATTTCCCGGTCTATGAGACTATTGTGTGCTGAGTGAAACTGAGAATATACAGATGAAGTTTTAGTCAAGAAAGAGCCTTGACAGAACCCAGATGAAACTAAACTCTAGTGTTGGGGTTTGACTTGCCTCCATTCTTCTCCCATTTCTTATCTTGATTAGATGTGGTAAGTGAAACAAGTTTATCTTCTCAGCCCTTCTCCCAACCTCATCCTATTTCTCTCTCAGACATTCTGCTCTGAACTCTCAGTCTTCCCTTCCCCCAATGTCTACACTGCTTACTCTATGCAGAGCAGACACAGTGGATGTTCTTGTTAGTGACAAAAACCCTGGACTCAAGGCTTAAAGACTGGACTGGAAGACTGACTCTGTCACTTTCTAGGTGTATGACTTTGAACAAGTTACTTGCTGCCTGAGCTAAGTGCCTTCATCTATAAAATGGGGACAAGTATCACAATTACTTCACTGGGTAAATAAAGAAGATTAAACAAGAACAAATGTAAGTTTTTTGTATGATGGATAGCACACAGTAAACATCACAATAAATGACTATTGAAGTGGATGAATGAAATCTGAGTTGTAATCCCACTGAGAGAATTCTTTTGGGGAATCATCTTCATACCCAAGTTCTTTGACATTTGAGGTCTGCCAGAGTTCAAATCCACAACCACTTACTAGTAACTCTAGGCAACATATAAGCCATATAAAATGGATAATAAATAGGGTTGCTGGGAAGATTAACAGTGGTACATGCAGAGTGAGGGTTCAATAAATATTAACTACTAATGTTATTATGTGACTGAAAATGCAAATTAAAAGGTCTTGATAAAGAATGGTGAATTCAACTTGCCTATAAAGAAACTGTTTTGGGGACTTCAAGAATTCCATGCCAGGTCAGGCACCGTGGCTCATGCCTGTAGTCCTAGCACTCTGGGAGGCTGAGGAGGGTGGACTGGTTGAGCCCAGTTTAACTGAGCAACAGACAATACTGAAATATGGGGGTGCTGGAATCCAAACAGCTGAGAAATCCAGGACCTCCTCATTCTTAGGCAACAGCCCAGGTGCAGGTGATGTGGCTTTAACAAGTGAGCTTGTCAGAAATCAGACAAAGGGGGTAGGGAGTGAGGAGTCTGGAGGCAGCTCTTGAAAGGATATTAAACCATGGCATATTTTACTGGATCTGCTTCCCAGGGTTTAGCCACAGATTGTCACACCAATTCTCCAATTCAGCAGAGAAAGGAGTTTTTTGTTGTTGTAGTTTTTTTGTTTGTTTTTTTCCCCCGTGAGTTATAAGGGGCTGACCTAGTCCTGTTATTGACTGGTCTGTCAAATGCCCCAGGGTCTTCTTAAACCTGAAACAGAAGGAACAACTCCCTTCCAGCAAATTGCTACACCAGGTTGCTATGAAGTTCTCATAAGTCAAAGTAAGAGAGGGGCTGCTGAAGCTCACTAAGTAAGCTGCTTATCACCCCTCTCCGTCCCTTACCATCATTCCCTGGGTGCAGAGGAGAGGCAAGAGTGGACGCAGGTCTGCAAAGAGAAACCACCGCCTTAGCGCTATGAACCAACGGGCAGTGGTGAGTTCTGGGAGTTCACCTCAATCCTCCTACCGGCCTCGATTTTGTCCCAGGTTGTCATTCCCCTACGCTTCTCGCACTTGGTCTTTCCTTCTACTGTTTCTCACCCCCGCAACCCCCATTATGGAAAGTATTTAAAGTCCTAGTTGGAGCCCAGGAGGGGCGAGGAAACGTGCGGGGGAGGGGGGCAGGCAGGACTGGCATCAGTAAGTAGCGCAGCGAAGCCCCGCTCTCCATCTTCCGACCCCGAGCATCCCCGGCCGCCGCCCCCAAGTCCGAACTCCGAGTGCGAGTCCGCTGCCCAGGCGACGCGGCCATGCGCCCCGTCAGCATTCGGGGGGTGAGGATGACGCGGTCCCGGCGGGCGGGACGCGGGCCAAACGCAGCGGCCCGCCGTGCCTCCTGCTGGTCGGCCCCTGAGCCCACCTCCCCAGGGCCAGAGGGGGCCGGGCGGCTGGGCGGGTGCGGGCGGGGGCCGGCGCGGCTTCTTCTGCGGCAGCCCCGTGCTCTCTCCAGCCTATCAGCGGCCACCCAGCGGCTCCCTCCAACCGGACCAAAATAGCTGCGAACGCCTGCGACTTGCGCGCGGCCCCTCACTTGATGCTCACTCCAGCTTGCTCGCCCGGGCCTTCTCCCCTCAGCTCTTCTCGAGGGGGCGGGGAGGAAGCGTCTGGGGAGGGGGGTGGGGGGTGGGGGACAGGAGGAGGAGGGAGGAGGAAGGGAGGCGGACGGGCGGGTTGAGGCGCGGGGCTGCGCGGCGGGCGCGGCGCTGGAAGGCGCCGGCGTTAACCCCTCGAGGGCAGGCAGCGAAGGGGGAGCTGTGTTAATACATAAGAGCACTGCATCACGCTAATCTCCCCAGAACAGTATGCGTCAGCAGTCCATTCACGTTCTGACTGAAGGACAAAAGGATGAGAGAGCAGTCTGCGTGGCTGCTGCCTGCAACACCGCGAGCCAGGCGCGAGGAGGAGACGGTGGGCGCGGAGCGCAAGGGCCCCGCTGCTGCCGCCGCTAGCCAGCGGGGACCATGTTCCTGTGCTCCGGAGCGTTTCCCGCAGCCGCGACCCCCGCTGCTCACGCCTCTGCAGCAGTCCGCGAGCGGCGCAGCCACTGAAGGCGCCAGGAGCCGGAGCCGGAGCCGCAAACTTGCTTCCTCCGCACAAAGCCGGAGCCGGCGGCGCGCCGGGGGCCCGGCAGCCGCGGGCGGAGACGGGCGGTTGCGCGCCGCCGGGGGCTGCGGCCGCCGCCGGACCCGCGCCCGCCCCCGGACTCCCTGAAGGCTCCGCGCGCTCCTCCGGCCAGCGGACCTGGTCTGGGCGCAGCAGCCACGCCGCGGCCCCTCAGGGGGCTGGACGGATTACCGCTCCTCGCGCCAGCAGACCGCGGACTGGAGAACTGAGTCCAGTTTTTGTGTTTTTAACCCCTCCAAGAAGAGGCGAGGAGAAAGGGGGTGTGTGTCTGGGGAGGGCGAAGACGCCGCGAACACCTCCTCTTAACTCTCGCAGCACCGCGAGCTCACGACTGCAATCAGCTGCCACCGGCCGGGAGCAGCCGACGCCGGGAGAGAAGAGCGCAGCACAGAACGAGCGCGGCCTGGGAGGCTTCGGGGCGCCCCCGCACCCCCCTCCGGCGGCAGCCCAGGGAGTGGGCTGGGGGCGCCGGAGACGCACTTTGGCGATGAAGCGCCTTCCCCTGTGGCTGGAGCGAGCCGGTGCTAGGGTCCAAGGACAAAGCAGGGAAGCGCTGGTGGCGCTGCTCCTCGGGCGGAGGGGGGGGCATGCACCTGCATAGCCCGCCGGGCCTTGGCTTTCCCTGGCGCGCCTCAACTCCGCGGCTTCCGCGTCTCCTGCTTCGGATTTACTAGAAGCCATTTTGTCTCCCCCACCCCTTCTCTCCCCTCCCCTCCCCTCCCCGCCCCCACCACTTCCCCCTTTTGTTAATTAAAACTAAGAAGTCAGAATGGGAACGAGGTGCCCAGCTCCCGAGGAGAAACCTTAAGGACACCACGCCAGTTCTTTCCAGCCTTCCTTCCGAGGTAGGTGACAGCGAATTGGGTGGGGATGCTTGCAGCGTGGGAGAGAAAGTCGTAGCTTTCGGAGGGCTTGCCTTGAGGGGGGCTGGGAGATGAAGGACCACTCTATAGTTTGGCAGGCTTTTTTCCGGCCGATCTGCTCCGTCTCTCTAATCGTCCCCCTCCCCACCTCCTTCTCCAGATGGAAAGAGGAGCTCCTAGCTCACTTAAGCCGGGGTAGGGCTGGTTCTCCTTTCCGAGCCAAAATCCCAGGCGATGGTGAATTATGAACGTGCCACACCATGAAGCTCTTGTGGCAGGTAACTGTGCACCACCACACCTGGAATGCCATCCTGCTCCCGGTCGTCTACCTCACAGCTCAAGTGTGGATTCTGTGTGCAGCCATCGCTGCTGCCGCTTCAGCCGGGCCCCAGAACTGCCCCTCCGTCTGCTCGTGCAGTAACCAGTTCAGCAAGGTGGTGTGCACCCGGCGGGGCCTGTCCGAGGTCCCGCAGGGTATCCCCTCCAACACCCGGTACCTCAACCTCATGGAAAACAACATCCAGATGATCCAGGCTGACACCTTCCGCCACCTCCACCACCTGGAGGTCCTGCAACTGGGCAGGAACTCCATTCGACAGATAGAGGTGGGGGCCTTCAATGGCCTGGCCAGCCTCAACACCCTGGAGCTGTTTGACAACTGGCTGACAGTCATCCCCAGTGGGGCCTTTGAATACCTGTCCAAGCTTCGGGAGCTCTGGCTTCGCAATAACCCCATAGAAAGCATCCCTTCTTACGCCTTCAACCGGGTGCCCTCCCTTATGCGCCTGGACTTGGGGGAGCTAAAGAAGCTGGAGTATATCTCTGAGGGGGCTTTTGAGGGGCTGTTCAACCTCAAGTACCTGAACTTGGGCATGTGCAACATTAAAGATATGCCCAATCTCACCCCCTTGGTGGGGCTAGAAGAGCTGGAGATGTCAGGGAACCATTTCCCTGAGATCAGGCCTGGCTCTTTCCATGGCCTAAGCTCTCTCAAGAAGCTGTGGGTCATGAACTCACAGGTCAGCCTGATTGAGCGGAATGCTTTTGATGGGCTGGCCTCACTTGTGGAACTCAACTTGGCCCACAATAATCTCTCTTCTTTGCCCCATGACCTCTTTACCCCTTTGAGGTACCTGGTGGAGTTGCACCTACACCACAATCCTTGGAACTGTGATTGTGACATTCTGTGGCTAGCCTGGTGGCTTCGAGAGTACATACCGACCAATTCTACCTGCTGTGGCCGCTGTCATGCTCCTATGCACATGCGAGGCCGCTACTTGGTGGAGGTGGACCAGGCCTCCTTCCAGTGTTCTGCCCCCTTCATCATGGACGCACCTCGAGACATCAATATTTCTGAGGGTCGGATAGCGGAACTTAAGTGTCGGACTCCCCCCATGTCCTCTGTGAAGTGGATGCTGCCCAATGGGACAGTACTCAGCCATGCTTCCCGCCACCCAAGGATCTCTGTCCTCAATGACGGCACCTTGAACTTTTCCCATGTGCTGCTATCAGATACTGGGGTGTACACATGCATGGTGACTAATGTGGCAGGAAACTCCAATGCTTCGGCCTACCTCAATGTGAGCACGGCCGAGCTCAACACCTCCAACTATAGCTTCTTCACCACGGTAACGGTGGAGACCACGGAGATCTCGCCTGAGGACACAACACGAAAGTACAAGCCTGTTCCTACCACATCCACTGGTTACCAGCCGGCATATACCACCTCTACCACGGTGCTCATTCAGACCACCCGTGTGCCCAAGCAGGTGGCAGTACCCGCGACAGACACCACTGATAAGATGCAGACCAGCCTGGATGAAGTTATGAAGACCACCAAGATCATCATTGGCTGCTTTGTGGCAGTGACTCTACTAGCTGCCGCCATGTTGATTGTCTTCTATAAACTTCGCAAACGGCACCAGCAGCGGAGTACAGTCACAGCCGCCCGGACCGTAGAGATTATTCAGGTGGATGAAGACATCCCAGCGGCAGCATCTGCAGCAGCAACAGCAGCTCCATCCGGTGTATCAGGTGAGGGGGCAGTAGTGCTGCCCACAATTCATGACCATATTAACTACAACACCTACAAACCAGCACATGGGGCCCACTGGACAGAAAACAGCCTGGGGAACTCTCTGCACCCCACAGTCACCACTATCTCTGAACCTTATATAATTCAGACCCATACCAAGGACAAGGTACAGGAAACTCAAATATGACTCCCCTCCCCCAAAAAACTTATAAGATGCAATAGAATGCACAAAAAAAGAGACAGCAACTTTTGTACAGAGTGGGGAGAGACTTTTTCTTGTATATGCTTATATATTAAATCTATGGGCTGGTAAAAAAAAAACAAAACAGATTATATTAAAATTTAAAAACAAAAAATTAAAACAAAACTATTTTCTAACTTGTAAGTTCTATTTAAGGGGGGGGAGGGGAAATCTTGGGAATATTGTGGGTAATAAGCAACTTGCTATGCTGCCAGAAGGGATATCTGGTATAAGGTTGAAACTGCTAAGATAAAACAAACTAAAACAGCAAATATCCCTAAAGAGGTAGAATGTGGGCTGCTGAGGAAGTAGGAGGGATAGACTGAATCTGTCATTTTTTTAGATGATGCTTCATAGGATACAGGAATACCCATTTCTACAGACATCTTTCTTAAGCTGAGAGCTGTCTTTGCAGTTTTATCTTATTTAAAAAAACAAAAACAAACAAAAAAAAGCATCATGAATTTGTACTGTGCCAAATGTTAGAGGCAATAATTTTTTTCTTTAGAAGCCAAGGGGAAGATAGATCTGCAAATGTATTTTAAACAGGAAAACCACCAAAATTCAAATCAACCTGTTAAGGGGCTGAGTCTTTGTCCATGTGCACAAGTCATTGGGACATGCATGTGCCTTGCCTGACACAGTGCTTCAGGAAGGAGAAGAAAAGGAAGGGAGCTGGCGTAGCTCTCGTGTAATGCTTTCACACTGCACCAGATTCCCGCAGTTGGGCTTAACCTACTCTGCAAGGCATGTGTCTAATCAGGGTTTCCCATGAAAAAGAGGAGGTCCCTGAAAGGGGTGCAGCAATGGGGAGCGGGGGTGGGAAGAGAGGGCAGAAGCTGAGAGAATGTACTCACAGGAGGCCACAAATTAGCTTTGTGCCATGTCCACCTGTTGTTCCTGGTATCTGACAAATGATTGTAGATGATGGCATTTTATGATTTTTTAAAAAGGTTTTGTTTGTTTTAAGGTGGAGAGCAAGGAGAGACTGGGAGTGGGAACCTGGGGGAGAGTGGAAGCTTTTCTCATGCTTGTGATTTGGTGACTACTGTAAGTGCTGATTCATTAGGGATTATTACAGCTGATGTCAACTGGTTGTGGTGATGGGGGTGGGGGTAGAGAAGAGGAGAGACAAAAAGGGCACAGGCTTATTTAAAGTATCCAACTAGTACAGGTCACAAAAAAAAGATGTGAGATCCACAGTTACAAGAGACACACATGCGCACATGAGTGAGTTCTACGTGGAGTCCTGTTGAAAAGAGCACTCTGAGGGGAAGCTTCCCTCACCCAGGCCCACCTCAGGAGGAGGTGGAAGAGAAGGGGTGGTGTGGGTGGGGAAGGCAGAGATCTCTGTTATTTCGGTCCACTTAATGATGTAACTTCTTTCAATTATTATTTTAGCTTTAAAAGAAAATAAGGGGGTCAGATTTGAAAGGGGGTGGTATGGGTGGGGGGAATTGCCAACAAAAGAACACTGATTGTAATGTGAGAAAAGTGTATTTTTGTATTTTAATAAATACTGTTCAATTTTTAATTCAGTGTCCCAAAAGGGTTAAATTGAACAAGACCCTGAATCTATAGATTCTTATGAGCATCAACCAAGTCATTTCTATTTAAAGAAAAAAAAAGGGGGGGGGAAGGGAGGGGAAGGGAGAAGTACAATGGTGGGGAGACAAATGTTATTTTTTTTTAAGTGTGGGAAAATGCTAAAGTTGTCAACAACCTTTCCTTAGCTCAAATAAAAGCACCCCAATTCTAGTGCACCTTCCACAAGCTAATCGTGTTAGTCCCTGGCTTTGTTGGGGGTACCACCAAATTACCAATGCCCTGGAAAAGCAGGGGAAATGGGTCAGCCTCAACTGGGAATGGGCCAAAAGTTAAATGCCACCTCAGCGGAAGCTAGTCAGGCAGCAACAGTTTTACCCAAGGACCCTGGGGGATCTGGATTTAAGAGATCTGCAATAATGCAGTTTGTCTTAAATTTCCCACAGACAGTATTTTTTGTTCTCTGGGTGTTAAACAGTCAAGCATATCTTGGTGGTGGGTGTCTAATCTCCTGATGCTTACTGAGTAACGATGTCTGGAGAGGCTACATGAACTAGGACCCTGTGTTTCTTCAGTGCTAATATTTGTACTAATGCAGGGAATCAGGTCTGAGTGGGAACTCCCTGGCACTGAGGAGGAAAAGAGGGAAAGGCAGCACTTTGCAGCAATTGGCTAAGAAAGGGCCAATTCTTAACCTCTTGGGTACAGAGATCATTTCTGGGTATCAGTGTTAGTGGCAGCATATATGCATAGGTACACACTTATAAACTGCCACTCATTTTTCTAGGCACCAAAGATAATGTTCCCTCTGCCTCTCCTTTACCACCATATCCTTAGGAAAAGGAAAGAAAACAGCAGAGCAAAGGGTGGAACTTGGCTAGGACCAGTTGAAAAAGCAAGAAATTATTCTCTTTCTTAATGCCACAAGCCACAACTCAGGCTGTTTAAAACACTTTGCTGGGTATGCATTCAGAAGCAATTGTGGAGAAAGTTGCTGCTTCAGACATAATGGATGGGGAGCCTGTTTCCTAACACCTCCCCCCTTTTTTTTGGAGACAGAGTCTCACTTTGTTGCCCCCAGTAGAGTGCTGTCGTGTCATAGCTCACAGCAACCTCTAACTCCTAGGCTTAAACAATTCTCTTGCCTCAGCCTACCTGGGACTATAGGCACCTACCACAATGCCTGGCTATTTTTAGAGATGGGGGGGTCTCACTCTAGCTCAGGCTGGTCTCGAACTCGTGAGCTCATGCGATCCACCCACCTCGGCCTCCCAAAATGCTGGGATTAGATGTGAGTCACTGCACCTGGCCACCTCTTTTTTGGGGGATAGCTATTTAGGCAGAAGCTAGTCAGGCAACAACAGCTCCACCCAAGGACTCTGGTGGATCTGGATTTAAGTGCAGTAACTATGCAGTGATTAAGGGTCTGTGGCTAATGGTCTGAGGGGAAAGGTAGAAAAATGGGCCTACAACAATCTTGTGGAAGAGTCCTAAGAACAAATGTATTTGTTTTGAGGAAGAGCATATCCAGATTTTAGAATCAGTGTGAGTAGTACTTTCTAAACGGAATCTTAAAGGAAGTTGGAGGAGACTAAGAATATGGATCCTAAGTGTAAGCATCCTTGGAGCTGCAAGTATACTTTCTGTCCCCAGTGGGTTAACCCTCCGATCTGGGCACCGTTTCAGGCCTTCAGAGCAGTAAGCTTCCTTTGCCATAACATTGAGTATATTCTCTGGAGCAGGCACCTGGGACAGCTCTTCAGAGAGGAGTCCTATGAGCACCAAAAGAACAGCCATTAATGCTTTGTTAGTGACTCATCCTCAGGCCTGGCCCAGGTTTATTACCTGGGAATGGAACCTGAGTTGGTAGCTCTGCAGAGGGATAGTTATAGTAACACATTAGAGGTAAAGACTGTTGCAGAATATATGGAATTAAAGAATTTTTCTTAGAACTGAAGGCTGTAAAAAATAATTTAGATCAATCCTTTCACATTTTTTTGGTTAAGGAAACTGAGCCCTAGAGAAACTGAAAGATCTATCAGAGGTTACATTAGTAGGTAGTGGAAGAGGTGAGACTAAAATCCAGAACTCTTGACTTGCAAGTCAATGTGCTCAGGCTCTTACTATCAAGAAAGTATTTCTTTCTCTGCCGATATGCAGTTAAAATGGGACCTGCCTGCAGATACTTCTGTGTTCTTTTCTTCCCTTATAGCTGTTTAATTTCCTTCAGAATTGGTTCCACTGCCCTCCATAGCCTGACCAACATTCTGAACAAAGGGGCTCCACAGTTGGCCCAGGGGCAACATGTGCTAAGGGGTTAGAATTTCAGGATTGTATGTAACAGCTGCCTGATTCTTAGGCCCAATAGTAATCAGAAATTGTAGGGTCCCACAGAGGATGACAACTACAGGGGAAAGGGTAAATTAGGTAAAGATGGAGTGTTCATAGTAAGAAAGGTAGCTTGGCTTCCTCCCAACCTTTGACTTAGAAGCTTTGCTGGAGTAGAGGACTGATAGAAATCTTCAAGTACCTCCCAGAGAAGTTCTCCTTACTGGAGTGGTTTTTGCTTATTTGGCTCAACAGAGAATACTCCTTAATACCTCCATTCACTGTATCTACCCCAGCTCTAACTTTTTAAGTGCTAGGCTGTAGCTATCACTTCCATGATCTGCTCCAGGGCTTGTTAACACTTTTCAGTGTAATGCTGCATTCCATTACCAATGAAGGTAAAGGTAGATGGCTAGTTTCTACGCCTGGAGACATTAGCTTTTTCATGGCTATTTAACATGTATTGAGGCCAGCAACTAGCTGGGTGTTGGATGGAACAATGCAAGACAATTCCTATTGTTGGGTAAGAGGGCCAGAGTCTGTGGTCTCAGTGCTAATGGAGGGGGAGAAGAGAAAAAAAAGGGAGAGAGGGCGAGAGAGAGAAGGCTGGGTGGACCTTACTCACTCTAGGGTACTACCTCAGGGGGTCACACCCCACAATTAAGGCTCTACCATATCACTGCAACAAAGCAGCAGGGGCTTAAAATTAGAAAAGAGAAAGAGAGAACATTTATATCCAAACATATGTCTGATTTTATCTCCTTTGCTGGCACTCAGCACTCAATGTCATCGGCTAATGCAGGCACTCACTGTTCACACCATTTCTAAATCTTGCCTCAGCTTAACTGCAAGGCAGCTTTTGGTTCAAAGCAACTCTCTTGGTCTCCATCCATTCAGAAAGCACCCTTTTCCCTACAGGGGGAAGAATGGTTTGGACAGTGTATTAACATTTTCATCTTTGCTTTAAATTAAAATGAAATAAATTACTTCTTGGAGCAGAGATAAGGGCTTCAGGAACAAGATCAGTAAAATAGGCACATGCACGCTCACCCATATAGAACAATATAGCATAGTGTTTGAAAACACATATTCTGGAACTTGTCTTCCTGGGTCGAATCATAGGTTCCATCACTTATTAGCAGAGTGACTTTGGGCAAATAAGTGTCCAAGGCACTTAGTCCAGGAATGGCTTACCTTTTCTTATGGTAAACCAGAAGAAAGTAAAGGTGCCAGTAGTATTATACAAGCTGAGCACAGGGACAAGAAATATCTTTCTTGGAAGCCTTGGTCCTTTACTAAGAAGGCAAGCTTCCTAGAGTCTTTTCCACCTATCCCTGTTTCTGTCAGGGTGCTGTCAAAGCAATATTATTAAGAAGGTCAATGATAAAATCATCCCTGACCGCAGAGTGTCACCAGGACTGGCAGTGGAGAGGGAAGAGGCATGCAGAGGGAGAAGGTAGCACAGAGAGGGCTTCCACTTAGTACTAGAGAGCCTGGAGAAAAGAAAGGCAGGAAAAAAGCACCATAATTTGAGCAAGTGAGAAAAGAATGGAGCTATATGACAGATACACAGGCAAAGGGTCTGCAATGCAGTTAAGGAAAGTCAGGGAGATTCTTCTGTCTGAGCAAGTGGGAGGCTGGCTGGACCCTGGATGGGGGAGGACTTTCAGTGGGAAATTTCATGTTGCGAAACAGAGGAGAAAAAAAGCAGGAAGATCAACTTTTCCAAGAGAGGTGAAGAAACAAATGTGCTTTGATTTCCTAATGAGAGGCTAGAATTAGATTTTAGGATGATCACAGGTTTTATCTTCTAGTACATGCTAGCTCTGCTGTCAGTACTTGGGCCAAACCACCTACCCACAATAGTCCTGTCCTACCCTGAGGTTGTCCACTGCTTGGGGAAGCAACCAGCCTTCAGGGCTGTAATCTAATCTGGACCCAGACAGGCTCCCTCAGTTATCTGTTCTGAACCCATTCCCTCATTTCTGTTAAGGCTTATTCATGGGGAGGAGAGGAGAAGATGCAACTCTCTGTCCACAAAAGGAGTATTATTGCAGAGGGAGAATGTTATATAAATCATGTTTTCCAATAAAAATAATGATGACTATGAGTTCAGTGCACATAGACCCTTCTAGTGAGTCAGACAGATTAGGACTAGGCCTGTGAGGATATCCCTGGGAGAAACTATCTTGTCAAAGGAAGTTAGCATTTGGGGAGGATAGAGTGATTTTCTCTAGCTTATCCCATTAATAAGAGTTTTGAACCTTTAGTAGTAAAGCACTAAGATGAGATGAGAGGCTACTCTAATGCTAGGTGTGAGGGCTAGAAGGACCAAAGTAGCACTTAACCCTTCAGGTTCATTTATCCTGTATATCCAGGAACAATACTAGAGCTACTACTCAAGTTTAGAGTGGTTACAGAATGCCAAAGCAATAGCCTTTGATCCACTATTTCTTTTATACCTACCCATTTTCTTATATTCCCACTAATAAAAAACATCCTCCAATTAATTATCATTTCAGGTTTTCCTTTTTTTTTTTGAAACAGAGTCTCACTTTGTTACCCTTGGTTGAGTGCCGTAGTGTCACAGCTCACAGCAATCTCAAACTCCTGGGCTCAAGGGATTTTCTTGCTTCAGCCTCCCAAGTAGTTGGGACTACAGGTGCCTGCCACAACACCTGGCTAGTTTTAGAGAGGAGGTCTCGTTCTGGCTCAGGCTGGTCTCAAATTTGTGAGCTCAGGCAATCCACCTGCCTCACCATCTCAGAGTGCTAAGATTATAGGCATGAGCCACTGTGCTTGGCCCCAGGTTTTCTTTTCCTTTTTGTTTTTTGAGTGAGAGTCTCACTCTATCGCCCTGGGTAGAGTGCTGTGACATCATAGCTCACAGCAACCTCAAACTCTTAGGTTTGAGCAATCCTCTTGCCTCAGCCTCTTGAGTAGCTGAGACTACAGGTGCCTGCCACAACACCAAGCTAGTTTTTCTATTTTTAGTAGAGATGGGATCTTGCTTTGCTCAGGCTGGTCTTGAACTCTTGAGCTCAAGCAGACCATCTGCTGTGGCCTCCCAGAGCGCTGGGATTACAGGCATGCGCTACTGTGCCTGGCCCATTTTAGGTTTTCTTTCCCAGAATCCCCATTTGAGTACATTCATCTGCCATGACAGGACCTAGGAAGTCCTATATGATCTGTTTTTAAGAATGATAGCTTTCTTCTAATAGTTCTCATGATATTTCCTCTCCAAGGCAACACCTTAATCTGTAGTCTCTCATAGTTCCTTTAAGGTCTCAACCCTGGTTTCTCTGCATCTCTAAGCTAGGGCTGATTTAGTTACTAGATAAGTCATTCTACCTGCTCAGTGAGTCAGCAAGGATAACTGAGAAGAGCTTTCACACACTGTTTCCTGTACAAAGTTTGGTTTCCTGGCCTCAAGCTATTTCTACCCTGTCTTCAAGTCTTCCTCCCTTCACCTGCCCACTCATCCAGCTTCATTAAGATCATTTAGATAGCTTCACCCATCGTAGGGGAGCTGGAAGAGTTATTGGCAGCTCTCTGCAGAAGCAGTTCCAGTCATGAACCAAGTACCAGTTCCCTGGATTGTGCAGCTGTGTCTGGAGGAATGCTCAGCGCATCCTACAAAATAGGCCCAGAAACAGAGTTCAGGCCACAGATACTAACAACCGGTTCCTGCAGCCTGCCAGCCACAGTGGTTGTAAGTTATAATCTATTACCATTGCAAGAAGACTTAATTTTTGGACTTAAAGTAAGTTGGATAATACTTTATCCTATTAGTGTCTGCCTGTATGAACTGACAATGGCTTCCTTCTGACATGACAACATAGTCTTCCAATTCATCTCTTTAAGGCTAGGCAGGGGTGAGGCTAGAATAAGAAAGGAGGGAGGAAAAGAAAAGCCTAAGGAAGACACTACTAAAGGAACCGGGGAAAGGGAAGACAATTTCCATTAGAAATGATGAGAGGGCCAGCTACTCGGGAGGCTGAGGGAAGGGAATTGCCTAAGCCCAAGAGCTGGAGGTTGCTGTGAGCTGTGATGCCACGGCACTCTAGCAAGGGCAATAAGGTGAGACTCTGTCTTTAAAAAAAAAAGGAAATGATGAGAGGGGACTCAGACAAGACGGAGCTATTTCAAAGCACGTTTGAATTTCATTTTATTTCTCTCATGAAGAAAGTTATTACAAGCACTGGGGTTATTGTGTGCATGTGTGACAGAAGAAATACTCTGAAACCACAGAGAAGGATGGATACAAGAATAAGGCACTGGCCTCTTCTGTGTTCTGCGCATTTCAGTCCATTGTGCCTTCTGGGTAGCTTTCCCTTTCCTTCTGCTTCCTCCTTCCTGTCTAAATCCACTTCTGCTCTGACTAGTGGTATCACGTCAGAGAAGGCATCTTCACCTCATGGGTGTGGCACTGAGATGGAATGTTTATGGCTTCTAAATTCTGAGATGTGGAGTCAGTGAACAGAACTTTTAAGTTAATTCAGAAAATCTAGTTGAGGCCCCTCTTTTTTTTTTTTTTTTTTCCTGATACAGAGTCTCACTTTGTTACCGCTGGTAGAGTGCTGTTGCATCACAGCTCATAGCAACCTCAAACTCTTGGGCTTAAGTGATTCTCTTGCCCCAGCCTCCCAAGTATCTGGGACTATAGGCGCCCACCACAGTGCTTCGCTGTTTTTTTTTAAGAGACAAAATCCCGCTCTGGCTCAGGCTGGTCTTGAACTGGTGAGCTCAGACAGTCCACCTCCCAGAGTGCTAGGATTACAGGTATGGGCCGCTGTGCCCGGCAGAACCCCCTCATTTTATCATGAGAGAAATAAAGCCCAGGGAAGTGTGACTGGCCCAGTGTCACACACTGGTGATACAGAAACCAAATCTCTGATCCCTCTCTGAGTTCTCATTCCAATACTATCACTGAGCACCAGCAAGGTCACCTGACCATCACCTGGGGGGGGGGGGGACCATTTATAGAAAGGACAAAGCAATTAGTGTCCCCAGGAATTTGCAATTCAGTGTAATCCCTTAGTTCCCCTCCAAGAGAAGGGAAGAAGACCTTTCTGCCTAGCACTTTATTATGCTTAATGCTTTGAGACAGATAGTGCCCACTCATGATTCACTGGAACAGCTAGAGCTGAGAAATCAGGCAACTTTTCCTTTCTCTTCAACCACTAGTGTTGCAGGGCATGTGGGTTCTGATGGCAACCCAAAGAGCTAATAAATCAAAAATGGCATTTGTTGCTTATATCGACTTCCCCTTCTCCCTACAAGAGTGCAGGGTAGTTAGGTAAAGAACATGTATTCCCATGCAGGAAAGGCTTGAAGAAGCTAAATTACATTAGAGGTCTGTTCAAGGTTAAGAAGACCACTAGTGAAGCAGAGAAGTCTGGAGTCCTGCTTTACTCCCTTCCCTTGTCTTCCCTGGTATTGTGCAATCAAAGACTCTCTCAGAGAGAAAGCTTAGCCCAGGCTGACTAAGGAGCCCACTCTGAAATAGGGGTCTAAGAAACGAGTAAATTGTCTCCTCTTCCTCTGTCTCAACAAAGCCTCTCTTGGGAATTGGAGTGGCCCTGGCTATAATTTTATCACATACATTTAATTAGAATTTGTCTCCTTCATGATGGTTTCAAATGAAATCCCTGTAGAAACATTCTAAAAGAACAGTCACTTTCCGCCAAGGATCTCTTTTAACCAAGTTAATTTAGCAGAAATTTGCTGTCTTGCATTGGGTGGAGTTACCTCCCTTTTCAACTTCAAAGCAGAGAAGCAAAGGGAGGTGGAGAATGCAGAGAAATAAAGAGGAGGGCGGGGGCTTCAAGCAAATGAGTTTCCATCTATTAAGGAGCAGTAATTTCTGCTAGCTCCCCTAGAGACCAGTCCCCTCCAATAATGGCCTGACTCTAATGATTCCCACTCCTAAGCAACAGCCTGTGTTATGCTGGTGCTGAGACGAACTGTGCCAGAGAAATTCCCTTTCTCTCAGAGGTGCTGCTGTCATTACGCAGGAGAGATTAGCCAGCCAGGAGAATGTGCTCTTAGTGAGGAGATAGAGAGATAACCAAAGAGAATACACTTCTCTAGCAGGCTTGGTATAGCTAGCAGGCTTGGTATAGCTTACCCAGGACAGCAAAGCCTGAGGGGTTAAGAATGTGCATATTCTGTGAACAAGGGGCTGACTATAAGAGAAAGAAAAACCCTTGCTGGGTGCCTCCTGATGAGTAGATGAACTCAATGCAAAACAAGCACTGGCTGGCTGGGAGACAGGTGCAGGTCTCTGGGGTATGTATGCAATGTGGCTGTGGGTTAAGCTCAGGCATAAATAACAAAACTGATGAGCATTTGAAGTAAGAAAAATAGCAGTATGTTCATTGGAAGTAAGGACGGGGGAATTGATTCCGGGTCCCTAAATGTCAGTCATTTGCAGGGCAAAGTACAAGGTTATGGTCTAACAATTCTGAAATTAGGGCTGTGGCTGTTACTGAGGCTGTAATATCAGGTAGGTGTGTGTGTGTGTGTGTGGTTTCATTCTGCTTTCTCCATCCTAAATATACTGAAATTTGTGGATAAAGCTAAAACTGTGGCTTTAGTTATTGCTGAAGTTGCTATCAGCAGATCTAGAGTAGGGGGTAGGGAGTCCACTTATTTTGCCTCCTGGGGTTTCCCAGTGATGCAGACAGACTGCTTCCAGAGGTTGCTTTGCCAGATGTGCCAGCGGGCTGCCTGGCCAGAGAGCCTGCAGTGCAGACAGATGCTCTGGGCCATACTCAGGATGGTGAGACCCTTTATGGTACTGTGGCTTGGCTCTGGGGCAGCGCCAGAGCGGCAGGGTAATGTTCCTCAGCCAGATTCATTTCCCCCCAAACCTCTTCGAATATGTGGGCCATGGAGGGAGGCAAATGTAATTCAATTACTGTGTCATGAACTGCCCTTCCTGGACAAGGGCTAAAAATGGGCTCATGCTGACATGCAAGCTCATCTGTGTACACAGAGCATGAGTTTTCATTGTGCTGGGCTCTCAGCAGCGGGGTGGGGTTGGCAATACCCACAGCTGGCCCCAGTGAGCTGGCTCCTTTGCTGGAACAAGGCAGAGTCAACAATAATCCAGCCCTGGCACCATACAGCTCTGATGACCTTTTCTACTTAAAAGATGACTGAGCTGCACTCCCCCTTCCTACATCAACCTGTTTCTCCTCAATCGCCTTTCTTGCTGACACCCAGGATCCTCCCATAAGGTGGTGCCCTAAGAGAAGAAGGAACTAAACTGCAGTGAGGTGTGATTCAGAAGGGTGCACAGGCAGGGTTTGTTTAGCTTGGCAGGAAATGGAGGGGTCCCCCGGGTGATTCTCCAGAGTGCTACTTAGCAGTTCCCCACTGGCAATGCCAAGGCTGGATAGAGAACCCCTGTCAGGTGCCAGAGTACAGCAGGAAGCTGCTTCTCCCTCATACCCTGCACGGATGCCACAGTACATACAGGACCTGACCAACAAACAGAGGTGGGGAAGGTCAGGATCTATTAGAAGCATTTAACATGTGGAAATCAGCAATGACAAAAAAGGTTGATTTACTGAACCTGCCACCTCCAATGTCATTTCACTTTTCTCCTGGAAGTTCAGGTCTTGCTGCTTCAGCCAACAAAATATCACAAGGGTAAAGATTTTGCCCCGAAGGAGTGCTGCTGGAGCGCTGGGAAACAGCATCAGATGGGATCAGGTGTCTACAGAAGGCAGCAGACACTGAGGGCCACTGAGGGTTTTCTGTTTGGAACGGAGACTGGGGAAGAGTTGGCTGGGCAGTGTTTTCCTGACTTGGCCCCCAGTGTTTTCCTGACAGAGCCACTTCTCTGTCCAGAACTTCAGTGGATGCCACACAAGGAGCCTAAGAAGTAACCTTGTTATGGGACAATGGGAAAAATCTTCATGGGTGATTAGTAGTTGTACTTATACAGCCCCTGACATCCAGGGCAGCAGTGCAGGTAGCGCTAATGGCCATGGCAGCCTTCTGTAGGTCCCTGTCTAGGCAGGTTAACAGGCAATGCTCTGGGAGAATGGGGGTAGAACTGCCCCTCCATGTCTCTGCCCTGCCGTGCACTCTCCTGAATCACACCTTTACTGCAGGAAGAGGAGGGCAGCATCGCTCCTGGAGCTAAGCTGTCCCGTTGGCACTGTGCTGAGGAGCTCCGGGGTGGGGCTCCAACATGATGGTGTGTGTGTGTGTGTGTGTGTGTGTGTGTGTGTGTGTGTGTGTGTGTGAGGGGGGTAGTGTATCTGCTATAAGTTGTTGCTGGCTAATGTTTTTGGTTATCAATCTGATCGTTATTAATAGGACTAAAACATATTGTCAATTCAGGTCCTTGGGACTATACTCCAAGAACCTGAATTGTGTCTACAGATCACTCAGTCTAGCACTTCCAAATGACTAGAATTTCTAGATCAAAAGCAAACAGGTCACTATGATTTGGTCAGACACAAGAAGAGAATAGACCTAAGAGAATAAATATATTCTCAATTATAACAGGAAGAGAAAGTGACATAATATTCTGCATTAGGAGGGCACGGCAGTTACAAAGAACATACATTGCTTTTGGGAGATTATATGGCTCTAGAGAGAAAAGGTTTCTGAGTGCTAAAGGATTCCATGATAAAGGATCTTTCTTCCTTACCAAATTGGCTAGAAGGGAGCAGATCCTAGCTCTAGACATAGTGAAATAAGGCCCTTTAATTCCATGCCATCCACATGGCTTGATGCCCACTCAGGCATGAAAGAGCTCACCAAATAACTGGCTTCAAGTTCGAGGAATAGAAGCAGGTGCCTCTTCAGGCCTCTCTGTTTTCTTTAGTTAGTTTATTACTGGTCCTTGGATGGCAATTAAGATATTTTATCATTATCAAAGATTTAAAAATACCCATATCCTGAAGAAAACATTTCTAGTTGTGTGCAGAGTTGATAACATATATCTCAATCCTAATATTCCTCTATAAAAAAGGTTTGCTTTGGGGGCTTATGTTCCTCCTGTTTAAACAGCCTTGGACTAGAAGAATTTTCTCCAAAGGAGAAAAAGCCTTGAAATAAGGTAATAGCAAACTAAGTATTAGGGTAAATAATGTAAATACTGGTATGGCTGTACCAGTGGCATTCTAACAGCTGCTGCTGGGATCCCTTCAGATTATAGACGACCCAAATGAGCCAATGTATTTGCATTGTATGGCCATATCCAAAGTGGAACAGTTTACAGTGGAGTAGACTGCTGCCCCAGGATCCCCTCCTTTAACACAGGCTGTTGCCAGAGTGGATGGCTGTGGGTCTTGCTCAGGCAGAGCCTGCTAGATGGGACATCCTATTCCTGTGCAGCTCTAAACTCAGTGTATGCCAACAGAGAAAGGCAGAGTGGTGCCCTAGAGCTGCTGCAGCCTATCTTTCTCCTATACAAGGTCACTCACTACCCCTTTTTTGCACTTGTTGGCAGTCACTTCATTTCTGTAGGAAAGGGACAAGAGAAGAAAAACTAACTGATTATAATGGCATATTACAGGGGACTACCTTTTAGCACCTGAACCACAATGAAAAAATGAGCAGTACTTTGAGAGGTTGCCTAAGTCTCTTATTAAAATAAGGGTAGGAAATAAAAAGAAAGGTGGTTTCTGACACCTGGGCTTTCCTCTGATTCTCTCTCAGCTCCTAGTAATACTCAGGAAGCAAAGTGTGTGGTTTTAAGGCCATTTGCAAAAACAGATTAGCTGATGCAGGATACAAAATGTTTTCTGCAAAACTGACCTTAAACCTTGTCCTGTCCTTCTCCTATGAGTTTTAGGTAAAATCTTTTTATCATCTTAGCTCCAGGTTGACCTGCAGGTGAAGCTTAGCCAAGCCCTTTCATCTTGGGAAAGCATGGAGGAGAGGGATGGGAGTGGCAGACATTGCAGGGTATGGCTGGGGCCATCTGCACTACTGTGAATCAAGGTTGGCTTAGACAGAAGGCGCGAGGGAGGAGGTGCAGCTGCTGATGGCGCAGACAGCTTGGACCTGTCCAGGCAAACAAGCGGCTCAAGTGCAAGAACAGCCAGCCAAGTAGGCAGAGCACAAATAAGGACTTAAAGCTTGAAATATCTGACAAGATAAGGAGGGAGGGTAGGAAGCTGTCTGGGATTTCAACTGGTGTCTGGCCTTTCCTGTCCCTGCTAAGTCAGGCTCTTCTGCTACCAGTCATGGGATGTGATGGTCAGGAGCTGGTGGGATGGATGCAGGTGAGCATTCCTTGAACTAGAATGTTTAAAAACCATCATCTCTGGTAACAAACTGCAGAGAAGGCTGTGGATTGTTCACTCATATCCCCCAAAGCAAAATTGAACCTGTCCACAGATACATCTGTCTTCCCTCCACGTTTCTGTGCACAGTTAAGATGCAGTGTGCTTCATGTGGGTGGGTGGGTAGGAAGCTGCACAACTAACTGCGTGACGGGGGAGTTCTGTCTTAGAACAAGGAGGGTGACACCGGTGCTCCCCTGTCCTACCCTCCTTGGGGACAGGGAGGCCAGCTATGTACTGTTCAGGAAGGACAAGTGCTACTTCAGCTCCTCTGGTGAAGACTGAGACCATGCCTCTCAGCCCTATGTGAATATTACCAGTATTGAGGGAGCTATTAAAAAGATCAATCTCTAGGGATGATGACAGGACTTTGATAGGAGAATTGGTACACCTAGGATAAGAACCTCTGGCTCTACACTTAAGACAGAGAAGACTCAGTGCCATACTGGCTTTTGGATAAACAGGATGGCCCTGTCACTAACTTCAGAAGCACTTGTTGTACATGATTATGCTTAAGCTGAGGTATTGTCCCTGACGTTTCATTCGGTTCAGAAGGGGTAACTTCCAAGGCAGCTGGCCAGGTGTCAACTAGAGGACTGCCTGGGAAAAAAGAAAAACCCTCCTATTGAAACCCCTTCTATAAACATGTCACCCTCCTCAGAGCCTCAGGCAAAAAGAGAAACAAAGGAATAGAAAGGCTACCCTTTACTCCAAAGGGAAGAGTATCAAGTAGCATGTTTCTTTCTAGCCACTACCAGCCATAGGCTGTCCCTAATTAGTCATAGGTTACTCTGCAAGCTAATTTAGACGAGCTCAAGATCACTATATTGTTTAGATTCATAACTCATGTAAACGTGAGATTTCTGTCCCTTAGCACAGTGGCACTCCCTGCCATAACCCTTTTGTGGTTCACTGATTCACTACTACTATCAAACTTATTTAGAACCAGTATAGTGACAGCACCTTGCCAGGTGCTGAGGAACAAAGGAGATGAAAGAGATGGTCCTTGCCCTAGAGGTGGTTAGCATCCAGGGACAAACAGTTATTATGGAGAGTTTGGAAAGTGATGACAGTGGAGGCATGTGCAGGGAAGCACTCTGGAGGGAGCAGACCAGATTTGGGGAAGCCTCTGCCTCCACCTATCCAAAGAGTCCCATGAAGAAATGCGCAGTAGACATATGGTAGGCCTTGAGTTTTAAATTTTAGTACCTTGTTGGCTACTTAAGGTAGCCTTGTTTGGATTTTAGATGTAGGCACATGACAGTGATGAGACCAATACTGACTCTGACTCTATAGAAGATAGAGATGCCCCAGGCCCTCCTCAGAGGTGGAGGGGTGACTTGTGTACTTCTCTCAGGAAGGCACTGGCTGAAAGGACTGTCTCAGAGCTCCTGGAGAGGAAGGAGGGCAGCCAAGCAAGCTGCTGGTCTGGATGAGTGACAGGGGCATCCACAGGCCTCCCTCTGCTCCAGCTTCTCTGTGCAACTCAGACTAGCTTAATATTTAGTTATAAATCACAAGGCCCCCTGAATAAAGAAAAGTTAGCACCCTCACCCCAAATGAAAAAGTGCTAAGCCAGGGTCCTAGGCTAGGTTGGGGTGTATAAAAAAGCACAGAAGCTTCTAGCTTGAGCTCCATTTAGTTAGGCTGCAGCAAGCTGCTGTTCTTCCCACATGCTGAGCAGCCAGAGCAAAACAGTACTTGGGAAGTGGAACAGGCACTAAGGACACAAAACCACCCTCACATACATGCATGCAGAGCTGAGAGCACGAGGACTCCTGAGAAGGAGGGAGGTAGAAACTTCAGTCCTCACTCCTTAGTTTCAGCCAAATCCCACCTGGTATAGAGCTTGAGCACTCCTAGACCAGAGCTTTCTTGTGGCATGTTTCATAATGCAGCTCTCTTCCATTGCCCTGGTATAGCCAGAGAGAGCCATAAGATGAGGCATGCAGGGTTGGCAGGTGACAAAGCAGGTTAACTGCAAGGCACAACTCTCAGGGGCAGTTACAGGGAAGCCACTGCTGCATTCAGATTCTAGATATGGGTCTAACTTGATCACTGTACACATCCTGTCTCCCACCTACCAAAAGCCCACATTGCTCCAGAAAAATCAGGCTTAAGTAGACAAAGTCCCAAGTCAAACCTGATCTTCTAGAGTATGGGAATCTAAATTTAACCTTGTAAACCAGCAGTTCTCAATCTTAGCACCTGGGAAGCCATAAAGTTTTTTAAAAAAAAATCTGTAGACCAGGTGTGGTGGTTCATGTCTGAGGAGGGAGGATGGCTAGAGGCCAGGAGTTTGAGACCAGCCTGAGGCCTCGTCTCTACCATAAAATGTAAAATTTAGCAAGGATGGTGGTGCAGGCCTGTAGTCCCAGCTACTCAGGAGACTGAGGCAGGAGGACCACTTTAGCCCAGGCAGGAAGACCACTTTAGCTCTGTAGCTATGACCTATGATGACACCACTGCATTCTAGACCTGGGTGACAGAGAGGACACTGTCTCAAGAAATAAACAAAAATCTCAAACAAAAAAAACACATCTACCCAATAAAACAAACTCATTTGTATCATCATTATTATTATTTTTTGAAAAAAAAAAAATAAAAAAGCAGTAAGTTTATCGAAGTAACAAAAGAAGCAGAAGGGAGGCTTGCTCTATAGGGAGAGCAGCGAGTATCTCTCACAGCCAATGAGTAGCTCATTTGTATTATTAAGAAAACTTCTATAATATGAAAAATGTGAAACACTGGAAATAGAATATTAATAAACTCCCATATACCCATCAGTCAGATCCAACAGTTACCAAAGTTGTCATATTTGCTTTATCTATAGCCCCCTTTTCTTTGGGGAATTAATTTTTTTTTTGGGGGGGGGGAAGGAATTACAGCTTAGACACGATGCCATTTCAACCTTTCATACTTCAGTATGCATCTCTAAAAATCACAATCATTTTCTTATATAACTAGAGTGCTGTTATCACACCTACCAAAATTAACAAAGTTGTTCCTTGGTTAATATACCTGGGAACTTAAAATAAAAAGCTGGTGCTTGATTAAGCCAGAATCTTTGGAGAGAGGCCCAGGCATTAGCCACCCTGTCCCATGATTCCAATGTGCAGCCAGGGTTGAGAACCATTTGCTCTGATCAATCTAGCATCTTGCAATGGGGTCTGAAGCAAGCTTCACGAATGTCCTCTAGCCCCGATCACATGATAGTACACAATAAAAAGGCCAAGGAAAACGTGACAAGCCACAGATAGGATGAAGAGAAGGAAAACAAAAGCATTAAAAAGTCAGCAAAGCACTGAACTGAGTCCTCTGTACACTGCAAGGCTGCCCTCTCCTCAGGAGTTGAGGCCTACTCACTTATCTACCAGATCCATCAAAGTTCTAAAAGGCCTGGAATGAGGGTAGTTCTCAGCTGCCTAGGCTGCTCCCAAGGTCCTCAGCACCTCTGCACTGAGCCACTCTGCATCATTCCTATTTCTAGCTCTTCTAGCTTCTGTCTATATGGGCTAATATTCTGGCAAACTCTGAGCCTCAGCACCTGGTCTTAGGATTAATTTCATTGGCCTGTGGTGAGTGGGGTGTGCCAAAACTTCTTGGGTGTTGGCACCAGCGTGAAGTACCACAGTCTTCAATTTTACTTATTTATTTCATTTAAAAAATAACCAAACAGGCTCGGTGCCCATAGCTCAGTGATTAGGGCGCTGGCCATATATACCGACCGAGGCTGGAGGTTTGAACCCGGCCTGGGCCATCTAAACAACAATGACAACTGCAACAACAACAAAATAGCTGGGCATTGTGGCAGGTGCCTGTAGTCCCAGCTACTTGGGAGGCTGAGGCAAGAAAATCACTTAAGCCTGAGTTTGGGGTTGCTGTGAGCTGTAACGCCATGGTACTCTACTGAGGATGACATAGTGAGACTCTGTCTCAAACAAACAAACAAACAACAAAAAAACCACCAAACAAACCAAAAAACCCCAAATAACCAAACAAAACATCCTACAAAAAGATGAGGCTGTATTATTGTAGCTAAAAATACCTCTACTGAGGGCGTCTGCTCACCAGCTCCTCAATTAGAGATGCTACAAGGCCCTTTGTGAGCTGTGCAGTGTTGGCAGCTCCACAGGGGCTCTGGGAGGCTGGGGACAATCCTGGAGTAGTGACTACTGACTGCTGGGTGGAGAGGGGCTGGCAAACAGCCAGTGAACCAACATGGACATCTGCACACTTTAGGTAGCTCCCAAGTCCCTTTTTATGGACCCACTACCTAATCCAAGAAACACCTTGCCCTCTTCTGCAATGGGCTCAAATGGCATCTTGGAAATTGTTCTTGGCTTCCCTGGGGTTCCCACAGTGCAGAAACCACTAGAGGCTATAATGTAAAGCAGTCTGGCTGAGTGCATGTCTGTGGTGCTGGACAACAACTTGCAGTTCGTGAGTGGTAACTAGGTACACTTGAAGACTCTGAGTGGCCTCAGGAAAAGGCTGCTTAAATGCAGGCTGACATCCAAAGAGGGAAACTGCATGGAGGCATAGGGCTTCATGGCAACAAGGACCTCTTTCTATGTCCTCTCATACTACAGGTCATTTAGTCTAACACACTCATTTTTATTGTGGATGATGAAGCCTCAAGGAGGTAAAATGATTTTGTCAAGGTCACTGAGTTAGTAAATGAAAGTCAGGACTTAAACATGGGATTTCTGATTGCAAGCATGGTTCTTCATTCCAGTATACTATGTCATCCTAATGAGTGAATTCATTATAAGCATTCAACAAGTGCTGACAGAGCTATGGGAAAAAGGTATCTTCATTTCAGTAGCCAAAAGAACCAACGAATGTCAGAAATGTATTGCCTGGTTGACCTGGCAATTCTGCAATCCCTGCAGTTCTGGGAAACTCAAGGGTTAGACTCAGCAACTGAATCAGATGTTCAGTGGGAACAGTGACAACTCCACAGATCTGCGATTTTCAGCACAGATCCAAAGCCATTTCCTTCTTTTCTTTCTGGGAGATACCTAGTATTAGCTTGACTAGGGAAGAAGGACAAGGCTGTCTGATTTGATTTAGGCACTGAACTCCTTTCTCTCTTCTTGACACTATGTGTGGCCCTTATAAAAGAATTTGGAAGTTTATGTCAAGGGCATGAGGGGTAATGGCAAAAAAAAAAAAAAAAAAGTGTTGAGAAGACACACTCATGGTATGGGGAAGGTGGAGCTTTATTGTAGAATCACTATGGAAATCACATTTCAGAGTGCCCAATGGGCAGGGGACTATCTAGAGTCCTACACTGTCCAATATGGTGGTTACTCTTCACATGTGTCTATTTAAATTAAAATGAACTAAATTTTATTAAATATTATATTCCTTAGGTTCACTAACCACATTTAAAGAGCTCAATGTCTACATGTAGCGAGTGGCTACTGAATTGGACAGCACAGATAAAGAACATTTCCATCACACAGAAAGTTTTGTTAGACAGCACTGGTAGACTGTGGCTGTCTTCTCTCATCTCTTGCTGACTAAATGAGCAGTTTCTGAAACCCCTTGGAGGAAGAACTGAACTTAGAAAAGGTAGAGGGTACCACAATTCACTGCCCAGCAAGCCTCCTAAACATTTAGCTCAAAGAAGCTAAGAGTACCTGGGCACCTGAATCCACCAGTGTACTAGGCTCACAGGTCCTAACCCTTCTTCTCCCAGCGCCTTGTCTGTGTGTTCACAGCCACTCTGACCTTTGCCTATTTTATTCAGTTTCTATTTTACACTGTTTTTATTGATGTTTAATATAGCTTAACTTGCGTGGCATTCCAAGCCTTCACCAGGGGGCTGTTCACAGGCAGAAGCACAATTAATAGAGTCCCCAGAAAATTATGGCCTGTATCAAAGTTGTCATTGCACTATATAAATGCTTATTATCACTATTGAATTCTCCAGCCCTGACACCTCCCTGTGTTTACTAGGTAGCAGATAAACTTCTATGCTGTGCCTTTTCTACTCTACCACACCATTAGGACTAAATATAGCCCTTGTGTGTGTGTTTAGCTCCATTTAGCTGTGCTTTGGAAAATGGTGGGGGTGAAATCAGAGTTAATAAAATTAAAATTGCTAGAAAATGGGATCTGTTCCTCCCCCACTTCATACCCCCTTAAAAGACAAATAGATGTCACTGCTAACAAGATAGGTAACCAGCCTCAGCTACAGAGTGGGAGAAACTCCCAGGCCCTGACAAAATGGCCCAGCTGCCGAATCAGCCTTCTGTGAGAGTATAGGAAATGGGACCAAAAGCACAGATACTAGGGTTTCAAAAGGGGTGGGTGGCCCTGTCTGAATTTGACCAGAACATAGTGCTTGAGCTGGAGTCCCACCTAGGGAATTCAAGGACAATCCTAACTAGGTAATTTGATCTCCCCTCAACGCTCATAATAAAAAAAAAATAAAGAGTATAATCCCTCACTCAGAATAAAAAAAAGAATAAAAAAAAAAATCCCTCATAATAAGTTTAGCACTCCTTGGTCGTTTCCTTTGGGCTTGTCTGAAGCATAGATTTGGCATGAGCAGACAGCAGCTTTTCTATAATTATGTACCAGGAAAAGCAGTGGAAAATTCCAGGTCTGTCAGACACCTGTATTCCTCCCTCTCTGACATGCCGCCTTATCCTGTGTATAGTTGCCTTTGCACCCCTATCTAGGACGAGTCTCCTTAACGAAAGCCAAGGCCCTAGATGACTTCATCTGACTTAGCCTCCTGTCCTTTTCTCACTAAAATAATACAATTTAAAGAGGATTCACTTGTTTACCTCTTCTGTCTGCCTCCGTCACATCACTTACTCCCTTTCATATGCTACTGTCATATTCTCAAATTATTACTTCAAGTGGATGATCAGGTGTCGGTGGCTGTTGTCTGGGAGGCACTGTGGGGGTAAAGGGGAGAGCAATACAATGGGGGATGTGGAGACTTCAGCTCTACTGGGAATTTACTAAGTGAATGTGCCCAAGTAATTAACTTCATGTCTCAGTTTTCTCAAATACTGGAAATGTTTGGTTTGGACTATATAACCTCTAGAGTCCTTATAGCTATAAAATGCTCCAACTCTGAAGGCTGGATGCCTAAGTCCTTGGAAACTGAATGGGTCATACTCATTTCTATTTATAATTGGTTTATTATTTTTGCACTCAGTATTTTATGGAGAAAAGTAGATTTCTATTCTAAATTCTTTTAGCCAACAAATGAAATGCTCTATTTTAGTTTGTTTGACAAGGAAATAAATGTTTGTAACTAGATTGAGTTTCCATATTATATTTGCTTTGCCTTCTTCCGTCTTTGCCTAAAAAAGGAGTTTCTAAAAAATCAGAAATGCTTTCTGTATGCAGGCATAGCAGGAATGAGGCTGCCTTGGCTGAAGGAAGAAGATGGTTTGTATCTCGAGCCCCAGTGGAGCAGGACTATTTGCCATCTGCCGCACTAGTTCCCTTGTCTCCAAATCAGGCCTGGTCTATAGTTTGCTGCAAATATTAGGAGCTGAGCCACTAGCACTTCCCATCCATGGCAAGCCTTAAACCCTTTGTACTCTGTTTGCCAAGGTGATCTGAAAGCAGGGGCCACTTCCCAGCTTAGGGGGAAAAAAAGTGCATTAAATGGAAATAGATTCTTCTTTTCTCTCCCTCTTGCCATTCCCAGCCATTTTTTAAAGTTTTAGTCTAAAAAGGAGGAAGACTTGTCTGAAAAAGCTGAGGAAGATGATGGAACTGTCAGGCTAGAATGGTTTATTAATGATCCATGAGAAGAAAACAATCATCCTGCTGGCAGCTTCACATGTAATTAACCAGCTTCACAGAGAGCTGGCTGCCTTTTCCAGGTCTGGCATCCAGACTGCAGAACTACCTGACATAGCGACTAGGTTTCTAGTGAAATCTCCCTACTGGGAGAGGGGGATCCAGAATAGTGACCTCAATCCACTGGGTGCTCAGGAATCAGGAAACATGACTGAGATGGCAGTGCTCCTCTGGAGAAGCCTGACTATGTGCTGGGCCTGACATAAGAGGCTGCAACCTCCCTGATGGCAACCACCACCTATGGGAACTACCACTCCCACTGGTCACCATTAACTGCCCACTCAGGTAAGTGGCTGAGCAGGGTTATCCAGTATGCTTCCAAATATTAGCTCTCTGCCAAAACTCTACACATGCAGGATTTTCTGGGAATTGGCTCACTTTATACTATGAAAACAACTTCAGGACTGTGGAGGGGTTAAGAG
This sequence comes from Loris lydekkerianus, assembly GCA_963574355.1. Lineage (NCBI taxonomy): Eukaryota > Metazoa > Chordata > Mammalia > Primates > Lorisidae > Loris > Loris lydekkerianus. Next base: position 84,185 of record CAUYPK010060583.1, on the reverse strand, counting down.
GGCCAAATAATCACAATGGGCATGGTAGACAATAGTCCCTTCTGTGTAAGAAACAATAAAATTCAAAATAGGAGGTATCAAAGAAAAGCAGGAACTGGGTTAACCAAGCTTGGGCTTTGTAGTTAATGCTGACTTACCTTTAAGAGTCTTGAGATCCAAAGAACCCTGGTCTTTTCACCAGGTGAATGAACTAATAAGTCTTTGCCATTTGCAATGCAGTTTGGCAGCTAAAATATCATTATTTGAGAGGATGAGGGAGAGCACTCCTTTCCTGAGTGAGAGTCAGAGGTGTTCCCAGTTGAGTGTGAATGAAACATACACATATGTCCTCTCTATGTTTGCTTGTTTCTGTGGTAGAGAAAGATGATAAAAACTCTACTTTTCACTCCCTGGTAGATATAGAACCTCCTAAGAATAAGAGCTCTTTCCTCATTCCCTACTGCACTAAGACCTGACTGTGAGGACCACATATTCCCATATTTGGGTGTGCCAAAGCTATGACATAGAGGATTATAAAAGGAATAACAGAACCTTTGCACCTGTAGCAAAAATGGAGCCAATTCATAAGAGTCATGGACTTTTCACTCACCATGCTCAATTTACATTCTGTGGAAAAACAGATAACAAAGGAAGGCTGTGCCCTTTAGAAAAATGTCATATTGGAGGAGGGGGTGCTACTGGAGAAAGGATGGGTGAGATAGCAACTTCTGTCATGATGCCATACTGCCTCTGCTCAAGAGCACAACACATGTGGTGAGCTCCTCAAATAAAGTCACAGAGCCAAAAAAAAGACCCCACAGCAATTTTCCTGTTCAATACTTGTAGTCTCCTCCTTCGCCTAGCTTTTATCACAGGAGCCAATTACAGTGTTATCCCCATTAAAGCAACTTGGAAATAGGAGTAACCCAACTGCAAATCAACAATGTCACAGGCAAAGGGAGAGGTCACTGGTGGCTTGGTAGAAAATGGATGGCTTATGATAAATGGATTGGTACTGCCTGCCATTTTTTCTGGGCGTTGCTTTAATCAATAAGGGAAAAGGTGAATTGCTATTGATCTCTTCAACACCTCTCAACAATACTATACAAATTACAGAAACATGGGGGTGGGAGAAAGAAAGAAAGAAAGAAAGGAAGGGGGCAGTAAAGAAGAAAGTCTGGGCTATGTGAGGCTACTGTATTTTCCTGGAGGTTGCCTTCCAGTCATTGGGTGTTAGGCATGCTGGGGCATGCCTGTGAGGGGGGCATGAGGAGGCCTGTCTCGCACCTGGAGGGGCTGGGCCATGGAGAGCTGTTTCAATGCCTCCCTCTACACCTCATGCACTGGTGATGCATCACCAGGGCCAAAGGGCATTTGGAGCCATATGATTTCTCTTGATGTAAGGCCAGATGCTTATATTGAGAAGTGCTGTGGATCCCAAGGTCTCGTAAATTTTTTAAGTTGCCATCCTTTAGTGGTGTTGGCCTGGGCAGGGCTATGTCAACAACTGACTGTAATTCTAGACAGGAAAGTAAGAATCTAAAACTTCAAGGGCAATTTCTACCTAACCCTGCTCTTAGGTCACATGCCAAGAAAATACAGACAGGCAGAAAATAAGGCAAAACTATCTCATGATCTTTATTATTTTCAAGTATGATGTGACTTCTGGGGCACAGGCCTGTCCTTGAAAGACATGGCACAAATATCAGAGGTCTGGACCAAAATGTTAAGAGGTCTGCTGATAATTCCATGGCAAAAGGGATATTGACCACACGCTGGCAAGAAGACAAACTGTGTATGTAAATAGGTCTTATCTAGCCAACCAGGAAACAAGATATGGTGTTATAACAGATGGGCACAACAATCCATGACAGAAAGACATTACATTCAGCATTTTCAACTGAGGGCTTCGACCAACCAGTAGACTACAAAGACAACTGAGAGAACACCTAAGTCGTCTGAGACAGGTTCTATTTAGGATATTCTGCTTATCAGAAATCAAATTCAGTACACTGTTTCTAACAAGGAAAAGCCAATGCAACAGACATATTTCATGGCAGAGAAAAGGGAATACAGACCAAAGTTAGCCCAGTGGAGGAAAAAAATGGTCAGATGTCAGAGTCCCATACCAGCATTATTCTACCAATTGGGTCTAATTATTCAGATGCTAGTGAAAGAAGAAACTGTCAGACCAGGGATGCCTTTCCAGGTCCCACAGCACTCTCAGCATGTCACCTGTGCCTAAAAGTGCCTCAGAAAACTCCCTGCCACACCTGAGTGTTCACTTTTCAGCATTCTCAAGGCAGGAGAAGGGTTAATACTCCCATTTTGCATCTCGGTGAACCTAAGGCTGGGTTGTCACTAGTGTGGGAGAATGCGAGCCCTTCAGAAGGCTCCTAGAACTCTTGCTTAGAGGATTCTCCAGAGATAATGACTCAGGGTGTAAATGTATCATTCTGAAATCAGTGATACCACAGTTTGCCAGTGTCCCCACCTTCCTCCCACAAATACCTGAAGGGCTGAAACGGAGAGGAAAAAAATAAAAGTAAGTTACAAAGCTGCTGATGTGTTTAGAGTGGAAGTGCTGAGATTAGAAGGAGGAAGTGGTTAAGTGCACCCTGGGTATTTGGAAATGGCCACGTCTGCAGCCCTGGAAGCTGATGAAGAAGGAGCTCTGGCCTTCTCTGCCAGCCAGGCCATGAGACTGGCCCCCGACTCTGGAGGTAGAGTGCATGATGATAAGAAGCAACTATTTAGCAAACACCAGTCTCCTCCTCCAACGTATCTTTCAGTTCCAAAAGTGACCCTATTCTAAAATTATCAAGTGGCAGGTGGCCAGGCCAAAAATCCATATCCAATCAGTAGTGATGGACTATTTGTTGCATGTCCTCATATAAGGCTGAAGCACTGCTATAAAAACTCTGGGTCAGTGGTTTTAAATTTATTTAACTAGAGAGGTAACAGCACCCCAGCACTGCAAGAACTGTAGAGACCTGCAGGTCTTATCTGCATCATCTACTTTTAGCTATACGTCCAATGACAAGACCCTTTTCTGGTAACCATTAAAAAGAATTCCACTGCATCACCAGAAGGGAAAGGGTGAAGAGGAAGGCATAATGCTAACCTGGGAAGAAAAGTAGCAGCTATCCTGGTTCAATGGATAGCTGTTTTTGTTGTAGTGATCATCCCAAATGATTCTTCTTGGGGTTCATTTTCTATCCTTTTCAGTCCTAGTTAACAGCTAGATCTTTCTATTATATATAGTTCCTGCTGACACTATGCTATCTTCCAACTTCCCAACTTAATGCAGAGCAAAATAGTCCCGTGGCAATCTTAGATTGCAATGGTCGTGGTAAGACAGCATGAGGACAAAAAGGGCACTGCTACTCCATCAGAGGATTAGGAAGCCTGAGCCTGCCAGGATCTAGATAGGACATCCAAGTATCCTTAATTTTCAAGTTATAGCAATAAGGGGAGAGTAGCCCTGATGCTGCCAGATCATTCTCCAAATACCCCCATGGCAGTCTTGAGTTTGTGGCAAAGATACTCAAGCCATTATTCCTTATTCATCTATGAAGTATCTGAAATCCCTGGCTTCACTACTCACTCTTGGTGATGGTAGGCCTTATCAGTCCACAATGAAGTCTAGAAAAGGCTTTTTTTGCATAGGTTAGGACTCAATGGCATTACCTCCAGATCTTTGCTTTTCCACTGAATGTGATGCTACCTGACGTGTAGGATCGTGCAGAAAAAGAATCAAAGGAAGAGCAACTCTCTTACCTTACTTAGACTGGCCCTGAGGTAAAGAAAATACTCCTTAGGGTTTAGACCAAGGATAAACAGGCTTCCATGCAAGTGCCAAATCCACCCAACTGCTATTAGTTTAGAGGAGCCCTGTTTTGAGAAAGATTTGATCCCCAAGCTGAAGTAGAGCTGTGACTTCCTGGCAATGTCTGGCATAGTTAGCTAGATTAAATGCGGGAGCATATGTGTATTTGCCATCACTGGCTTAAACAGGACAGATTTGGGAGGTGAAGAATACTGGAGAGGCTTGTTCTTTGCCGATTCTAATATGAATGCTGCTCACAACATACATACCTATACTCAGCCTATGACTCTACTTAGGTATAATGTTTTGTCTATGATGAATTTCAAATCCTAGATTTTAGTTCAACTCAGAGCATGTCTGTTAATAATATAAATGAGGCCATAAGCTGCAGTTCACTGAATGGTTATTATCTATCAGGTTCTGTGTTGAATACTTTACATACTTTCTTTTCACAATAACCAAATACCATTTGAAATACCTTGAGAAGGTACCCTCAAAGGCAAGGCAGTTAGGTTTAGCAGGGCTGCTGCATTGCACAATACTAGTCACTGGGTTTAGAGAGGGTAAAGATCGTGTCCTAGGGTCACACAGGAAATGCTGAAGCTGAATGAGAATCCAGGTCTGACTTTTCACGTTACTAACAGAGTTTTTTTAAAATAACCAAGAAGGAAAACTTCCACTACCCTTCCATGTCTTAATGAAAAATCTAAGAATGAGCTATTCCTTTCTGACTGTGTGACACATGTTGTTTGAGCAGGTTAGGATATCTCTGCTGTTAATTCTCAAACTGCCTCATAATCTTATTTCATGCACCACAGAATTTCATAACAGACCATTGGTCACTTTTATTTTCAAAATCCATTTAAGTTCAGCTGACCAGAAACTGTCACGGGTGGAGTAGCAAGTGGGAAGTTCATCAATAAAGCCAAGTATGGAACACAGGGGTTCTCTTCAAGTCCTTGGCAACAGACACAGGGAGTAGGCATGCAAGAAGAGGGCAAGGTTAAGGCCAACTCATCCACCACAACAGTCACTCCTGTGTCCTTGGGGGAGTCACATGTAAAACATCAGAATGTTTGTATTACCCCAAGAACAAATGCAATCTGTAATACGCTTATGACTTGCTGGTGGCTCAGGTAATCTTGCTATTGTATATTATGGGTTATAGTATATAAAAAATACTGAGTTGAATTATGTAACTCTAAGGAGGAAATTCAGACAGTGGGCATGGCTTACCATGCTTAGGACAAATAGAGCAGGGAAGCAGGAGGCCTGAAGACACTCCAAACATGTGAAAGCTCACAAGGCTGCATGAGGGTTAACTAGTATGTTAGGTTCAGAAGCTCCTCCGAAAACTGGTAGTAGGGAGGTCTGTATGAGGTCATCTTTAGTTTGTAAAAGAAATATCTGCTTGTCAGAAGATAATTCCAAATTAGGCGTTGAGAAGGAAGTGGACAGATTTTACAGTAAGGTGTTTCACCTGAAATACAAAAATTCTCAGCCTGGGCAACACAGTGAGATCTTGTCTTTATAAAAATAATAATTAAAAAAATCAGCTGTGTGTGGTGGCACATGCCTATACTGTCAGTTGGCAGGAAGATCAATTGCGTTGGGAGTGTTGAGGTTTCAGTGAACCACGTTAGTGCCACTGCACTCCAGCCTGCATGACAGAGCAAGACATTGTCACAAACAAAGAAAAAAACTGTGCTTGTTTTCCTCAGCCCTTTGTTATACATTAAGAATATTAGCTCGCAATTTTTTTTTTTTTTTTTTTTAGAGAACCCTCACCAAAGCTCAAGAAGCAGTGAATATTCAGGATGATTGAGGAGGTAAGAGAAAGCAGGAATTGTTACTAGGAGCATCCGATACTCCTGAATGAAATAAATGGCATCCAGCTATCCTAGCACAAACCTTACCTCGGGGGACTCCAGTAGTCTCTTCCTCCTGATAACATTTTCTTATTTGCTGTGGGTTATAGGCCCTACATACACATAAGGAAGGCAGTCCAGGGTTTGAATGTGCCTGGCAACAGCTGTCTTCCAGAGGGATGGCTCCCAAAGAACCTCATTTAGTATAAGATGGATGGACAGCAGCAAAGAGCACTGAGTAGCAAGGGTTCGCAAGGCTCGGTCTCAAGGATTCTCACGACCATCTATGAACCAGTAAATATAATGGCATTCACAGCTCACTATCCTCATGACCAGGCATCAATTTAGATGAGGTATAAAGTAAGTACTATGGACCTCTGTCGTAAAAAATACAAGAAGAGATCATGTTAGAGGCTTTCTTATCTTTACTCTAGGACTGAGCTGAGTCAGAACTAAAGATGGAAAGGAAAAGTGCCAGGATAGTCTTGGCACTGCCAAGGTTCTACTGCTTCTACTTAGGGGAAGAAAGTGAAATGGTCAGATCTAAGAACTATATTTCTTCCTTTTTCTGATAAGAATAACGATAAGAAAAACAAATTGACCTGGTGGAGAAAATGTAAATGTCTCTGAAGAAAGAGATTATTATAGAAGGGAACAATTCCCTAGGGAGAGGAAAGAAATGCTTCTGATGAAAAAGATTTTCTTCCCTATGGTAGAATTATATCCTTGAGATCTTCCTACCTGTCCCAAGAAGCCAAAATCTCTTGTGGTCTTAAAGCATGCCTATTCCACCCCTAATCCCAATAGTCAGCCTGGGATATAAACACTAGCCTCTGGAGGGCAGTGAAGCCTATCAAAACTACACCCGTCAGCATGTATGACATAATTATAGGTAATAGGATCTTGGCCAAGCCAATGAAAAATTATGCGCAGTAACTATTTCAGAAGAATGAATGCACTTCTATGCTTGACTGGCTATGAAAGTTCTAAGCAGAAGAATAGGGAAACAGTTTAGCTGAGCCAGCAGCTTTCCAGAGAGGAATCCCACTGGAGCCAGCACACTATTGGCACCCATCAGCATATGCTGCTGAGTTTGCTTGGGGCAGGCCACCAGTGACTGGAGACTAAGCTACCTTGCAAGGGAGACCTAGCAGCCAGGTGCAAAAAAGGGCAATGGGACAGCATCTTCCATTCTAAATTATTATCTCATCTCTTTTCATGGTGATGCCTCTTTCATTTATAGACTGGAATGGGATTCGAGGGCCGTCCTTCCAGGGCTTTTAGAAGTACTTGGCAAAGGTCAGGAGCTCAGAAAGGAAGGGGTTGTAGGTGGTAAAATAACAGCCTGGTATTCACATAGTGCTTATAGCCTGTCTCCAAATAGGAATTTGTTGACCGTAACTTTAAAATGAACCCTTCACCTCATTTAATAAACTAATCCACAAAAGCAGAAGACAGGAAATATACCAGGAAGGGAGAGACAAGTAGCAGATTTTCAGAGAGTGAAGGGACACTAATAGTTTCTATTTGAACACTACAATGTTTTCAAAATACTCCTTTATACATCATTATCTCATTACCTTTTAACAGACAGGGAGACCCATGGAGGTCAAGGTCCTATAGTAAGTGGTAGTCAGGTCTAGGTTATGGAGTTTTTCAACATTAAGTTCCTGAATTAGCAGCCAATATGTCCACCCTCAGTACTCTTAAGCCTCCCTACCTCCTCTACAAATGGCAAAATTAGAGTGCATTCCCAAAGAACTATAAAGAAGAAAGAATAGACTTACCCCCTAATCTGTAGAATTAGGTCACGGGGAGTAGTCAATTAGTTGATTTAACAAATGTCTATTTACTGAGTATCTCTTATATACTAGGCACTGGTTCAAAGACAAAATATGGTTCCTGTCCTTGAAGAGGTTACGGTCTAGTGGGGAGAGATGTTGGTCACAGATCCCTTCAATACTGTTGGGAAGTGCATGATAGATGCACCCACAGGGTGTGGTGGGGACCACCCATCCTGAAAGAGCAAGAGAAAGTTTCTGAAAAAAGGCACTGGACCCAAGGAAGAGGTATGAATAAGAAAGCAAAGAAGGGGGATGACTGCTCTGCTGCGTGGAGAGCATAAGTCTACCAAGAGATGAGAGAGACAAAACATAGTAATATATAAGAGGAACTGTGAGATTTTTATTTTATTTTATTTATTTATTTTTTTGGTAGAGACAGAGTCTTACTTTGTTGCCCTTGGTAGAGTGCTGTGACGTCACACAGCTCACAGCAACCTCCAACTCCTGGGCTTAGGTGATTCTCTTGCCCCAGCCTCCAGAGTAGCTGGGACTATAGGCGCCCGCCACAACACTCGGTTGCAACATGGATACACACGAGCACGTGGAAATTAAGCAGTCACTACATAAAAAAGTAAGGTCGACAAAGGTGTAACAATAGATGAAGCAGGAGTCAGGCAGTCACAAGACAGAAGAACTGTGATAAGAGCAAAGTGAGTATTTAGGGGAGGTATAGCCACAGCAAATCCCTCAAATTCCTCTGTGGTCTTGCAGGTGCTCACAGTCAGAATCTATGCTTTACAGAACACGGATTCTTCTTGATGAACTTTTAGGGATGTCCTTCACTAGTTCTTTAATTAGTTTCAGATATTCTAGGGTTGAAAAATGATAAAATATGGCTAAAAGAAAGATCACTTTCTAACAGGAAAACTGGCAAAATTTGGAGAGAATAAGCATTTGATTTGGAATGCAGATACTTGAGTTTTAGTATTTGTCCTATTGCTAGTTCTGCAAATAGAGGCAAGTTATTGTATATCTCTGTTTCTTGGACTATAAAACTCAGATAATATTTTTCTTATAGTTTGTTGTGAGATCAAAATGAAATATTAGATGTGAAAACACTTTTAAACTAGAAAATACTATATAAAATTAAGGGTTCATCACTATTCAGACAGAAAGGTTTTTTGTTTGTTTGCTTTTAAGCTGAGCCCTCTTCAAAGAAAGTAACACTTAAGAACAAACTGAATTTAAAGACTACTGGTGAATGATGAGCTGTCAAGCATTGTGAGGAGGTTAAGAAAGGCCTTAGCCATCAAAGAGCCTTTAAAACCTCATGGGATGAGAGTTGACCATAATATAGTCCCTTTTTCTCGGGTGGTGGCTGAGATAATCTGGAATAAGGTGTCTTTGTGCAAATAAATGAAACACGGCTGGACAGCCTGCTTCGTTGTCCAACAGGCAATTATTAGTAGCTCAGGGAGAGTTCCCAAGGGACATGGCAGTCAGGGAGAGCAGGTTTCCCTGGCTTCACCCACACCAGATATCCTTTAGCCTCTTGGAATTCCCTGTGGCTTGAACAATTCTCATCACTTTGATGCAGAGATACAAAACGTTGCTACTGTTCCTCCTCCCATGTATCTCCTCAACAGGGAAGGGACCTGCATAGACTGAAGGAATAAAAAGGGCTAAGAGTATATACCACAGCATGTATAGGACAATTTGAGGAAAAGACAGAGGGTGTGGGAAGGAGCACAGATTTAGATTAACTTTAAACTGCTTAGACAGGGTTATCTTTTCAGACAGAATACAGCACATTTGCAGCTAAAACAAAGGGCACAATAATCACTTTTTCGTTAACTTTTCTTTCCAGACATATGCCCCTTCATAAATACATACCAGTATTCATGACTGGGGCCACATATCCCTTGAAACAGAAATACATTTTCTTCAAATAGCTAGTTACTTGTAATGCTTTTATGTATTTTTGTTTGTTTTTTCAAAAGCAGGGGGTAGGGGCAAGAGAGGAAATCCAGGACTGTGCCCTGGCCACTGCAGCCTGCAGAATGAGCTCCCCAGGGGGACATCCTCCCTTTTAATGCCAACAGGAAGAAGGGAAATAGGTCAGGACAGCAGTCTTGAGTTTTCAGCTGGGGCTGTCCAGCATGAGGACATCGTTTTCAGGCAGCAGCAAAGAGCAATTTCTGAGGTCTCAGAGAGGACATAGGGGTCGTTGAAAAGGCTCTGGAAATGATTACCAAATCCCCATATATTATCTCTGTTCTCTGAGAACTGCACCTCCCACACCTGGAACTGTGAAGAGAGTTACTGTGGTACTGATCTTTTAACAATACCTATGGCTGTTTCTCTAAAAGTTCAGGTTTCCCCAACACAGCAACAATCACAGTGCTGCACAGGCAGCAGCCCATCAGTGTGTGCTGGGAGCTGCCCTCTTGGAGGAAGGGGGACAAGATCTCCAATCACTGTTTTATTCAAAAGAAGGGCTTCAGAAGAAGAGAAGATGGCTTGGGATTGCTAGATCAGTATTTTAAACAAGAATATCAAGATAGGAAAGAATCACATAGCCAGGACCAAATAAAAAGTAGAGTGTGAAAACCTAGTAGTTTGCATTTTTAAGCCAAATTATCTACCCATTAGCTACTTCTGAGAGGATGCTAGCAATGGGCACAATTCCCCATCTGGGAAATCAGACCAGATCTTCCTGTCCTTGACAGTGTGGCGGGGAACTGCCTTAAAGAGGCAGCTGTTTAGGGGGAGGGGTGCCGTCAAGCACATGCTATCCAATGGGACAGAGCACTCAGCTGACAGTTGCAGCTATAGAAATAGATATAATAATCTCATGTAGTATGGTCCACAAGTAGTCCAGCCTCAATGGCAGGGGACAAGAGGGCCAACTCGTACTTTTAGGTCATAACAAGCTATTTGAACCCAATTCAGCATACCCCGTACAGCAGCGGCCAGAAAATGTATACTCTGTCACAACTACTCTGTTGTAGATGTGAAAGCACCATGGACAATACATGAAAGAAATAGCATGTCTGTGTTTCAATGAAACTTTATTTGTAAAAAAAAAACTAGTAGTGGGTGAGATTTGCCCATTCCTGCTATATGCCAACTGAGGCAAGCTGGAAAGAAATGTTGCACTTATTGGATTTCCTTTGAGTAAAAGTAAGTGTTAAGTCCTTTGAGAACTGCTTGGCTTCTCTGGGCTTCAAGGTCACAAAGAGAATCAGGTAATGAGACTGTTTTTCCTGTCCTGAGGCTGGCAGCACCACCAGAATGCCCAGACCACTGACCTGGAACATTCTTCCCAGACTTCCAACCCACAGAAAAAACAAAACCCAACAGCAATCAATAGATGAGGAGAAGCAACCTGTGAAGTGATGGAGAAAGAGAAGAAATGCAATGGAAGAGGGGCAGGAGAGTGAGTCAGGAAAATGGAGCTTAGTGGGGCCAGAAATGTCAGTAGCGCTGTGCTGAGTAGTGTCACTGTAAAGCAAATATAAGGAAAGCAGCGTTATGAGGAATTGAGACCACGGGGGCCACTTGAAACTGCAGAGAAAAGGCCTGTCTTAACACTTGCAGGCTCCACATGGGGACATGGGATGTAAAGACTACAGTTTTCTCTTCACTCTGAACAGAGGAAGAGACAGGCAGGGATTCCTGCACTGCTCACCAAAAGACAGCACAATGCAGTTACTAAAACATGGTATCACTCTTTTCAGCACCAGTGACCATTACACAGTCCTGCTCTCACTCTAGATCCTCCTCAAATCAGCTTACAGTTTTCAAGCCTCTGGGGTCACACAAAGGGGGCCCAGGAAGCACTTTGACATCACTAAAGCTGTGTGCTTCTATCCTATGATAATATAGATGTATCATAACTGGGGAAAGTATGCAGGGGACAGAGAAATCCTAGAGGAAAATAAGCTAAGAGGAACACAAATTTTAAAATTTAAACGGAAAGGATGGGGCAGGGCCAGGGACTCAATCACATCTTCAACATATCTGGCTATCTGAACTAAGTCTGCTTATCAAGAGAAAGACACAAGGTATAAAAAAAAAATAACAGTTTAATGGTGGCCATTCCAGCAGCAGCTCAGCTCCAGAAGAATTCCAGGAGTGCACTGTGGCCCAGAGGCTGCCTTGAAGGTAAGAGCTTCATGAGGTGGGATGGGCCCATACCCAAAAATGCATGTAATTTCTGGGTACTTTCACTAAGGGCAGGAAAGACTCTGCTTGCAGAAGTACCAACGCAGCAGGCTATTCTCCTTTGACAGATCTTATGGGGGGTGGGGGTGAAGGGAGGGAGTAGGGCAAAGAGAAATGTTTCCCAGGACAATTCATGAAATAAAAGTGAAGGTACTACCCAGGTAAAAGTAAATGAATAAACCTGTAACAAAACAAATACTTCTCTTTATTCCTATGGTGTTCAGAAAACAGTTTTCATATATTACATGAAGGGAAATGTCCAGGAGAAATTGGCTACAACTGGTTCCTTTAGTCAAAATCTTGAATTATTCCTAGTTAGGATACACTCATATTTCCTATGGCTAAGAGCTTTTAAAATAGCCAGCCTAAGTAATCATATAAGAAGCTATGAATATGCAGAAAGGTTCTTTCTTGAGAGACACTCAATATATGCATATGAAAGACAGGGTCACTATAATCAAGAAAAATCAGCTTTGCATTAGACAAAGGATATGCAAACTTAAACACATGTCAAGGCCATCAAAGAAGGTAGGGGAAAAGCTTGATCCTTTCCAACAAATGTTATCAAATGTATAGATTAAGGTAAGGTCTCCATAACCATTTGCGTAAAAGAGCTGGCTATTGCTTCTGTTAGCAGTCAGTATTCTCTTTGACCCCCTATACTTTTGGATATCACCAGGAGGCCAGAAACAAGATCAGAAAACTGGCTGGGAAAACAAGAGTTAAAAAAGAAAGGGAAAGAAAGTTTAGGAGATGTGAAGCAGGAGATGACTATGGTGAGAAATTTGATTTAGATGTTAAGTGGTGAAAACACTACCAACAAATATCCTAGGCAATCCAATGAATAGATTTCCTGCCTCTATCCAAAGCATAACAACAAAACCCCACAAAAGTCTTGTGCTGCATCTTCTGTAATGTCTATAAGTTATAAATCTGAGTGGACTCACCTGCTTGTTACTTCACAGTTTACTATTCAAAGACCTACAATGGTCAGAGGGAAAGGCTACAATATTTGCCTTGTTCACCTGATTACTGGGGCCACTCCCCAAACTGCAATAGGTACTGATGGACAACTAGAGTGTTTAGATTCTTGAAATACTTCTCTAGCAGGGGGCTATCATTAACTGATAAAATTTCAGGCTACAAAATTAAGAGGGAGGGTGGCATGGTCCATGTCCATATGAGGATTTCTACTCACAAGCATCTTCACGAAAACAAGAGAGGGCAATGTGAATCTGATGATTCAATAGAGCCTGCAACACCCCAAACATTGTTAGATGGCTAACAAAGCAGATGTAATACCCAGGTATTCCCAGTTGATGTTTGGGAAATGGAACTGAGAATTCAGGATTTGTTTTGCAGCACTACTTTCTTTCACAAAATGAGAAGGCAAGTGCTAGAGAAATCCCAAAGAGGTGGCAAATGACAGGAATAATATTGCTTAGTTAGAAGTCAAAGCAGTGGTTCTCTGCAGGTCAGGGTAGTCCAAGATAAGCATCTTGGGCTGGCTTGTTCTCCTCTACCTCTCACATCTACCTATCACATGTACTTGCTAGTGATTCAAATCAAAATGAGGTGCTAAAGGTTATAAACAGGTAGTTGTGTCACTGAACATTGTAAAGAACTCCATGTGTCTGCTCTTAAGGATGTGCAAAGACCCATGAGAGAGAGGACCTCTGGGACCTCATATTCTTGTAGCTCAGTGCACACTATCATACTGCATGAAAGCTGGAGGGACTCTATAGATTTTATTGTAAAAGAAACGAGGACAAAGACAGATCCCCAATCCTAAGCCCAGCACACTCCCCCACTGTTTCTGTGGAGCCCACCTAGCAGGATGAATGGTTGGCATACTCCAGGAAAGAAGATGGATCTGTTGACGATGCTTGAGCAAAATGAGTAGGTACAAGGGCACCACAGCAGCTGAGAGCCTAAATCCTGCCTGCAAGAGCCAGCCCAACAGGCAGCAACAGAAATACAATTAAATTAAGTCAGAAAACCCGCTACAGAAAAAGCAATTACTCAAAGATACAAATAAATGTTCAAAGAAAATTGGCCCCTGATAGGGTTAGTCAAGCTTCTAAATCCAACTAGAGGCAGGCAGCTTGGGCTAATTCACCAAGGAGGAGGAATGCAAAGCTATAGGTTCTGCATTAGGATCCTAGCTAGGCTAGCCTGGGGTTCACCACATATCCCAGACCACCAGTGGACAGGAACAATTTGGGAGTAGATGGCCAATGATGCAGGGCTCAAAGAAATAAGATTTGGGCAGACACAGAATGAATCATAGATGTACAAGGGTAAGCAATGGAAAAAGCAACAGACTGACCTCTGACATGGTAGAAAAGCGTCAGACCAAGGCAGCCTTATTTTCTCACCCTTCTCCATACAAGAATCAATAGGAAGATGTCCTACCTCTCGTTGAAGAACCAGTTCCTTGGTAAAAAGCATAGCTTCTTCACTGAAGGGTTCTCCTTCTTGCACCAAGCCTGGGAGGTTTCGGGCTCCTCTAGGGCATTCAATGCCTGTGTCAGCAGAAAAAGAGAATTTGTGATGAAAAGGGACCCACGAGGTCTGCTGTCCAGCAAGGACAGTCTCCTGACACCTCCAAAGAAGCAGGTGTTATATGTAACTTCCATGCAATCTGAGACTAAGGTAGGGGCAGTGAGAGAAGGAGGAAGGGTTTTGTTCTCCCAGGTGGAAAAAACCAACACTGTCACATCAGCAGCGACGAAGAGGGACGCTCAGCCACTGCTCCCGGGAATTATCAAGAACACCTGTGAAAAGGAATGTTCCATGTAAGATGAGCAGAAAACTCCTCTTCCCCAAGAGGAATCCTCAGCTTGTATAGCTCATACCTTACAGTCCCATAGTTGCACAGCTTTGGCTATCATGGAAATGCTCTCACCTAAATGTAACTGATGTCCTGTTCTGTCTCCTGAGAGCCCCTAGCTGACTCCTAGACATTTTCTTCTTACTATCTGACCTTAACATCACATTCAGAAGGGTTAATTCAGTGCCCTTTTCTTCTTCAAGTAAGCTTCCCCACTCTGTCCTCTAGTTATATTTTGAACAACAGTGCCATCAGTTTTTCATTCAGAATAAAAAACAGAATACTGATGAAGTATGAGGTGTCTGGAGCCAGAAAGACCTAGATTGACATCTTAACTTATTAACTTACTAGCTTTGTGACCTTGGCCAAAAAACTGAACAAAGTTCAGTAAACAGTACAGTATCTGTAAAACAGATAATATACCTATGTCTTCAGGTATATTTGGGCAGACACAGAATGGATCATAGATGTGTAAGGGTAAGCAATGGAAAAAGGAAAAATAATACAGTATCTAAAAACCAGATAACATACCTATGTCTTCAGGTTGCTATGTAAATTAGGAGAGATTATGAACGATGTCTGCACATGGAAAGGTTTACTATATTTTGGCTATTATTAACATAATCTTTATCACTCTTAGCAATTTCCACACTCAAAGTCTTCTTAAATCCTATCCTTCATACTTCATTATATTCAATAGTACTCGGTGCTAAAGCACACACAGGCCAACTTAGGCCGCCTTTTCTTTCTTTGAGTCAAT
Source organism: Loris lydekkerianus (assembly GCA_963574355.1). Classification (NCBI taxonomy): domain Eukaryota; kingdom Metazoa; phylum Chordata; class Mammalia; order Primates; family Lorisidae; genus Loris; species Loris lydekkerianus. Next base: position 68,905 of record CAUYPK010060583.1, on the reverse strand, counting down.
CATTCATTTTGCGAATATATTTATCACTACCAGTGATCAAATGTGACAGATCATGAAATATATGTTGCATTTTGATATGAATGAAGACTTATAAATATTTCAAAGAAATTCATACTGCAGGTATAATTATGAGACAAAAAGCTGAGCTGGGCTAGAGACATATAAAAAAGTATGATGAAAATTCAGGGGGAGGAAGCATTTAAGTGTCCATGTCTCTGAATCAGGAGTGGTCTCTCCTGCTGCAGTAAGGCAGAACTGGGAGGTGCTACTCTTATTTACAAGGGAAGGTATAAGAGATCTAGCACAAGAAGACCACAATTGGGACTTTTTGGTGATTGCAAACACCTAGGTGGGCCTCAGGAAGACGAGGTCCCACCAATGGTGGGAAGTTACAGAAGATAGAAGGTACATCTTCTTTTGTATGAATAAAAAAATAAAAAAGGAGGTTGCTATTGTTTCTGGCCAGGGCTTAGATTCAAGATGACAAAGCTCAGAAGAAAGGGAACAGCCTATATGCTGGGCTTTCACAAGATGAAGAACAGAGCTGTCTCCCTGAGCCTCAAAGTCTCACAAATGGAAGATACCATTATGAAATAAAATGCTAGGCCAGGAGAGAGACAGCCGTAGGAGAGCGGCCTGAGCTGGCAGCAGAAACCATTCTCCCACCCTTGCAAAGATGGGACAGATGAAGGCCTTTCCCAAGTGTCACATGGGTAAGAAGATCACCAGGGCTGCCTGGCACTTCAGTGCCAGGCTGCAGGGGAGGAGTGGAACTTATTTTTGTAAAAGACAGCAGTAAACTCATGAGCTAAAGAGCTTAAGATTAACCCTGCAGGGAGAGATAAGGCTAGAGAAAAAAGGAATAAAGGATAGACCATGTTTTCTACAACATCAATAACCAACAACAATTTTTCATTTTGTATCTCCAAATCAAGCAAGAACAGAATTGTCTGAGAGAAAAATAAACAATTTTATTGAACTATCTTGCCACATAACCATAGAAAAGGTGTTGTGACACAAAAAGAATAATGCTAAAACAAGTGTTCACTTTGTTTCTGACTATTAGCAGCCATTTGGGAGGGACAGGACTAGGGTGCTGCTGTGTGAGGCTGCTGTAAACTGGGGATCAGTGCTAGGGTGTAGTTTGGGTAATCCACTGGGCAGCAGGAACTAGGGGGAAATTTTTTTCCCTATGAAGGCTCAAAAGATTGCTGAGTCTCAATGTTTGAGTATTCACTCCTTTGTCACTCACTTGGTAATTTGAAAGCTCCAGAGGGTGGTAAGGATGCAGAGATCCAGAAGCCATCAGAATCCTGGAGACCACCAAGTGATTAAATCAAGAAAATGTGGCTCAATAGGTCCAAGGAGTTAAGCAAGTCAAGCAGAAATATATTCAAAACATTTTTCCTGACAGAGTCCTTTGGGCCTATGGAAACCAAAGACCAACCACTCTACGTAGATGAAACAAGTAAGGGCCTTTGTTACACTGCATGTCTACTCCCCAGCAGCTGAGCTCCAGGGCAACAGAGGGGAATCTGAAGTAGGCTATTTCTGTGCCCTTTTAAAGTGGAAATAAGTAAACATCTATTTTTGTTAAGTAGGTAGGTAAGAAAAAAAGAAAGAAATTTCTCTTTCACCTTTGTCCTCTAAAGTAACTCTTCTTAAGGAACAAGGGATCCCTATTCAAGAAACCAAAATAAGGATCAGAAACACGGAGTAGGCAGGCAGAGGCAGACTCTATTACCAGACCAAGCTGCAAAGTCAGAGTCAGGAGAGCAGGAAGGATTTCATGATAACTGAATGTCTGAGAGTTAGAAATTTGCTGAGTCAAGCTATGTATGCAGATAAAGGATAATGTAGATGAGTGTTTTTCAAAGTTCTTCTTAGAGGTGGGGAGACAAAGTTTAATTCCATTGCCCTGTGTAGATTGCTATGGAGTCATCACAGCTTACAGGAACCTCCACCTCTTGGTTTCAAGTAATCCGCCTGCCTCAGCCTCGTGAGTACTCAAGACTATATGCACCTGCCACCAGTTTTCCTATTTGTAGTAGATTTGTTCTTTCTTAGGGTGGTCTTACACTCCTGAGCTCAAGGGATCCTCCCGCCTCGGCCTCCCAGAGTGCTAGGATTACAGGTGTGAGCCACCATGCCCGGCCTTACATTTTTTCCCCTTATACCCACATACACACATGTATGGGCACGGACACCTATATATAACAAAGTTTCCACAAACCAATGGTTAATCTTAACTATATGTAGTATACTAATAGTTTCTCTCTGGTACATTTCATTAAAGAAAAAAATAAGATGGCTATTAACACTGAGTTGATTTAAGACTTCTAGTGGGACACAAGACCCAGCTTGAAAAACATTGGTATATATTGAGGTGTGAAGACAGAAGGCTGGAAGGATGGTGCAGGTCCTGATGGTCTTCTTAGAGAGTTCAAAAGCTGCTTTTCTAATAGAGGGTTTATCAGTTTCCAGACTTGCTTTTGTGTCCTAAGGGATAATGAAACAGGGCAAAAATGTTCTTTCTACTGGGAGAGAAGTCCACACAAATGTTAACATCTTGAAGCCAGAAAGTGACTTGTTATTGCTGAAAACCAGGTGAAGACACATGCTTGGCAGCAAGAAGAGTTCTGCTGGACCCTCCTCTCTCTCTTGCCCTAAGCTCAGGCAGCAGGTCAACCCAGCCCATGCGGAACCTTCACTCAAACAGTGCCTGTACTGCTGCACTGGTGTCCCTGCTGTGCTGCTTTCTTACCAATAAAATGGACTTTAAAAGAAAAAAAAGAGTTAAAGAAAGTAGATAAAGAGAAAGAAAGTTGGCTTCTAAGAAGGCAACCCTTGCTGAGCTGGGCAGGCTGACAAGCAGCACTGGAGAGCTCCCAAGCTATGGGGGAACTCAGACTGTAAATACAGAGTATCACCAGAGTTCCAGAAGTTCTCCCCAGCCAGCTACGTAAGTGCCCACAGTTCTGGATTCTGCATATTACCACTAATAAGCCACATCTTTTCTGGTAATGTATCAGTACAGTGCTGCCTGTTGCTAAGGAGGTTATTAACCTAGCTGTGCTTCAAATGTCACAGGTGCAAGCTAAGTGCCAAGTTTACCTCTGACACAAGCATTGAAGAAACAAAACTATACTTTCACCACAGACAAGTGTTCACTTGTCTGTGGTGAAAGTATCCTGCTCTGTAAGCCTACATCTTGCTCTTCCTCTGTAAACCTCTCTTTCTCTTCCTCAATAAACTTTGTTCCATGCTTGCCTTAAAAAAAAAACTTTAATTAAAAAGAAAAACAAATCACACTACACCTAAAAAAGAAGAACTCAATCATTTTTGAACATTTTCCTTCCCCATTATGAGGTATTCCAGAACAAAGAGAGACACCCCACCCCCTGCGGGCTTTCACAGCTGACCGCCACAAAGGCAGACCAGACACATGCTCGCCCTCACACTTCATGTGTTTCCCGACCTCTTACAACTGCCCGCCCATGTGCCTACTGGTAAAAGCTCAGTATTTTTCACACCTTTTCTAGACAATCTGAGATATAAATGGTTGACCAAGGATAACTTAAAACAAAACAAAAATAAATGAAATTGAATTTTAAAAAGAGGATTTTGCCTGACTTTGGTTTAGGAAGAGAAAGTTTATTACTAGCCATCAGCACATCATAGTTCTGGTTTCTGCTCTGCCACTGATAGAGTATTAAATGTCTCTAGACCTCATGGTCTCTGCCTATAAAATGAAGGATCTACAAAATCTCGCCTGGACATAAAATCTTACAATTTTGGCCACTTTGCCTACTTGCTCTAGCATTGGAGGCCTGTTCACTTGTCTGTGGTGAAAGTATCCTGCTCTGTAAGCCTACATCTTGCTCTTCCTCTGTAAACCTCTCTTTCTCTTCCTCAATAAACTTTGTTCCATGCTTGCCTTAAAAAAAAAAAATCTTACAATTTTGGTCATGCACTTTTGAGGTTTCTCATTTTAGGCTTGACTCATATAGTACAGGGTGTCTCTCTTCAAACTTAAAATGCTGGGCTCTCAATCATTTTATTAAAAAAAATTATACACTTAGAGACATTGACTAACTAGGTCAATTAACACAAACACTTTGGTCAGTCAGCTTTGGAACAAGCATTAAATTCTTGTTAATGACAAGATAATGGCTATAAAAAGAGATTCTATTGATAGCTATGTTAGTTACGTATTGCTCTGATATTTTACACTCTATGTTGAGTTTTATGATGACTAAGCCTTAGGACTCAAAGTGTGTCCACTTTTCCTTTTATTGGGCAGTGGGAGCTACAGGCAAGTGTGGCAAATCTTGCCTTGACTAGAAGTACATGACAGCTTCCCAATAGTACTTTGTCTAGCAACAAGAGACCAAGCATTTAGCTGATGGAAACAAAACTCTAGAGGAAACAAAAACCAATCTGAAGGATTAGTCAACAATGCTTACTGTACGTTCACTGTGTTCCCACCAATGCATCAGACATCACAGAGAGAAGGGCACAGGAGGCATGCAGAATCTGCCTTCCGCCCACTTACGATTTTTTTTTTTTTTTTTTTTTTTGGGAAACCCTGGGTAGAGTGCCATGGTGTCACTATAGCTCACAATAACCTCAATCTCTTGGGCTCAGGTGGTCCTTTTCCCTCAGCCTCACAAATAGCTGGGACTACAGGTCCCCAGGACTACACTGAGCTAGTGTTTTAATTTTTTTTTTATTGTTATTTTTAGTAGAGATGAGGTCTCACTCTTGCTCAGGCTTGTCCTGAACTCCTGAACTCAAGCAATTTATGTGTCTCAGCCTCCCAGAGTGCTAGGATTACAGGCGTGAGCCATTGTGCTGGGCCTCCACTTAGGATTCTTAAAACCATGGTTTACCTAGAAGACTTTCTGTTCCTTCGTCTAATTAATACTGGCCAGTGCCTTCTCTGGGCTAGGCATTGTGTGGGAAGGTGAGAATTCAATGATGAAAAAGAAAGACTTTGTATTCATGAAGCTTAATTACCAGCTACTATGGTATAAGGTATTAACTGGTGACTGACTGTGCCATTTGGCCTATAGGTTGCACAATGTTAGGAAATAAGACGTGATAGATGTAGTAGATTATGGTAGGGCAGATGTGCGTGTCTCTGGGAGATTGCTAGCAGAATGTAGTGGAAAAGCCAAGGAGTGGGCACACCATGACACATTCCTTGCTAAGGAGACAACCTCCAGCAGCTATGTTTTACAGCACTTGACCCTGGCCTCTGTTCTCTCCCCTCATCACAGCTAAAAATGGAAAGTCAGAGCAGAAGGTGGGGAATGGCAGTGAGGGGAGAGAGGGGTGCTGCTGCATCAGAGTCGAGGGTAGCAAATCTGCAGTCAGGAAAGCAGTGGGGAAAAATTCTGTTCAAAGAGAGGAGCATCAGGTGAGCTAACAAGGGTCTCTTTTTGAAATGTGAACTGGGCAGTGTGCAAAACATTGGGAGTCAAAGGGAAGAAGCAATGAGCAGAGAGACCTACCTGGCATTAACACTGGAGATCTACAGCAAGGTCCCTAGAGCAATCTCAGACCCACAATCACCCTGTTGTTCCAGGTTCTGCAGGCAAGAATGACCCTAGCGAGAATCCTATTAGATTTTCATTGATATTCTCTGCTCTCTCTTCTTGTTGCCAACAGGGCTATGGGCCTGTCTGCGAGGATTTCCTATTTCCAACCAAAATAAAACTAAAGCTAAAATAGAAATTGTTTCTTAGGGTAGGCACTGTGTCATGCTCAAGATTTTATTCTTTCTAGCACCCAATACAAAGACTAGCACACAGATCCTCCATAAATGTTGAATGAATATTAGTGAAAACCAGTTCTGGAAAAAAGTAAACACACAGAAAGAAATGGTTAATGAGCTGTGAGGGTTGCAGACCTTAAATGAGGTCTAGTTTGACACATTTGGAGAACAGAAGTGTTTAGGCAAATACCAGGACAGGGGTCTGCAGAATCCCTAACTACATATATTCCATTTCCCATGGTTATATAATACCTAAAGATTGAAAAAATATGGCATAGCTACACCCATTTACCCCACTGGTCCTTAAATGGGCACACGGGGAGAATATGGTTTAAATACAGAGATAAAGCGGTCAACACTGGCCAGCAATGCTAGAGAGACCTGAAGCTGGAGCACAGCAGAGGTGTTTAGCTTCCGGTACAACAAAGGAGAAAAATAATTCTCACTCATGACCTATGTTCAGTTCTAGGAAGCTATGTGGCCACATGGAAATGGAGAAAACTGGAGCACACATAAAGAGAACAAGAGAAAATGACTCAGAGGCGTGGAGGCCTGCCTTTAAAGGGAAGATAAAAGGTGCTAAATATGTACAGCTCCGCTAAGTGGTGACTAAGAGGGTGACACGATAACAATCTGCAAATATTTAAAAGGTGTAAACACAAGAGAGGAGGGAGTATGCTTAGCCTAGAAACAGGGGGTGTAATTATTAGGGGAAAGAAAATCTGGACAAAATGTTGAAACAACTTAGTGTGAGGATGACTACTGGGATATAAATAAGTTTCCCAATGGAAATGAAAATGTTATTTGGTCCTAAAGCTGAAACATGGTTGCTAAGTCCACCCCTCTGCTTATAATGAAGCAGTCCAGACCAGTAAAATGCAATTTTGTTTTCTATATTTAGATAAAGACCTCTTTGATAATATTCAAATCTAAATACCCCCTGATTTAAATACCGCTTCCTGAAATTTTAATACAATTTTTGTTGATCAAGCCACAGAGACAAAAATGGCAGTTTTGGTGGGACTTATCGAAAAATGGTCTTTATCTGCTAGCCACATGCCTGCTAGCAGAAAAAGTGGGCTGGGTATACAGACACAGCTAGGAAGGGTCAGGAGTCTAGATCTAGACTGTCCTATTTAGCTTTCATCTTCCTCCCTAGTCTGCAAGACCCCAGGCAGGAATGCTGTAAAAATAATCCCAATAGGAAATGATGCCTCCCTTCTTTCTACATACTGAGTAACTGTCAAGGACAAGGCAAGGCACAAAAAGAACACCAAAATAAGCTTCCTGTCACACTGACTGCACTCCTATACCTCTGCCCGAGTTCCTGCTGCTGCAGCTACTCAGGATGGTGCCTGTGGCTCAAAGGAATAGGGTGCTGGCCCCATATGCCGGAGGTGGTGGGTTCAAACCCAGCCCTGGCCAAAAACTGCTAAAAAAAAATAATAATAAATAAAATAAGCTTCCTGTCACACTGACTGCACTCCTATACCTTTGCCCGAGTTCCTGCTGCTACAGCTACTTGATTTATGATGCACAGGCTCTTTGCAGTTTTTCATACCCCCAATTCAATTAGTTCCACTTCTCCTGCCACCCTTTCCCCACCAGAAAAACCCTTGAAATACCCCCCCCCCCCAATTTTGAAAAGCCTCACTACACATAAAAGAATAAAGCACTTACACTCTTTATATAGGCTAAGAAAAGCAACATTTTTTAAGTCTGTTCAGGCCACTTTAAAAAATCTCTTGGCAGAAAAGTTATAGTGGCTCACACCTGTAATCCTAGCACTCTGGGAGGCCAATGTAGAAGAAGCACTTGAGATCAGCCTGAGCAAGACCCCAGCTTTACAAATATAGAAAAATTAGCCGCACCTCTAGTCTCAGCTACTCAGGATAGAACGGCTTAAGCTCAGGAGTTTGAGGTTGTAGTTAGCTATGATAAGGTCACAATGCTCTTGCCCCAGGTAAGAGAGAAAGACCCTGCCTTAAAAAAAAAAAAAAAATCCTATGGTGATAACAACGTACAGACAGCTATTTCTTCTATAAGCATCAAGAATACAATCAAGAACTCTTTGTTACTTTTTTTCTTTTTCTTTTTTTTTTTTAAGAGATAGGTGTTTTGCTCTATCATCCAGGCTGGACTACAGTAGCATATCTAGCTCACTGTAACCGTGAACTCCTGGGCTCAAGCAGGAGTCCTGCCTTGGCCACCTGAGTAGCTGGCACTATAGGCATATGCTACAATACCTGGCTAAATTTTCTTAGTTTTGGCAGACAGGGGTCTTGCTATGTTGCCCAGGCTGGTCTTGTACTTCTGGTCTCAAGCAATCTTCCTGCCTCAGCCTCCCAAAGTGCTAGGATTTCAGGCATAAGCCCCTTGCCCCTGGCCCCAAATCAAGAACTCTTAACCATCAACCATGAAAGGCAAAGGCAGACAAACCATCTGCCTAATTTTAACAAAGCCAAATCATTTCACATCAGCTGGTTGTCAAAGGGGTAACGTCTCACACACTGAAAACTTGCTCTCAGTTCTTGCTCATAAAATTTAAGGCGGAAAGAAATTTGAGGTCTCAAGCTGCAAATGCTGTCAATGAATCAGTTAACAATGGAAAACTACAAGCCATCTTACTTAGGGCCTACATTTTTATGTTCTTAAAATGGACCATGGTAGACCAGTTGGTTTTTAAGAGTTCTACATGGTATGAGGCCTCAATTTGTATTAAAAGCTTCAGAAGTAAAATAAAGATTTTGCATTGTCTCAAATTTTTTATTCTCTCCCTTGTTCTTTAAACCTCTACTTTGTTACCTCAGGGGAGGTAGCACCTTGTGGGCCAATTTTGGAACATGTCACTGCTAAAGCTCTTTCGATAATCAGAAAAAAGGGATAAAAGAAGAATGAAGGGATCCTAATTAAAGGGATGAAACACCTCAGGTAATTGCAGTCAGGGGAGTCAGAACTGGGCAGAAACTGAGACTGAAGCTGTTTTTAGTGGCTTCAATTTTTCATGTCTTCAATTTTTTAGGATAGACTTTTATGAAGTTGTTCTGATTTTGTAATATCTGATATAGCTGTTGAAAGACCAGGAACTGAACTTAATTGGAAATAGAAACAGTAAGTCCAAGTCTTCGCCATGGAAGAGAAACTGCAGCTCCCTTTGAAGGAAGGAAGGGAATAGAGGGAGGCATCTATAGAAAGGAAGTATAGAGCTTGGCTGTGAAACACACTTTACGTTTTTCTGATTTAAGTCATAATAGGTGTTAGCTTGTAAGTAGTAGATCCTGCAGAACAGAAGATTCTGCAATTATTTAAGTCTGCTCTACACCCCAGTACCTAGCAAACAGTAGATGCTCAATAATTGTTTGCTACATGAATGCCAGAGAGGAGAAAAATCTAGCAAAACCAGATATACCAAACCTGTCATAACAATCTTTCCTGAGTTCCATATGCATGTAAGTTAACACATGGAGAGTTAATGAGGAATTCTAGTACTGCTTATTTCCAAGACTCTAAAGCGTGTATTAAATGCGCTATCACTGACCACAGTCAGTGGAAGAGACAAGGAAGGGATGGTTTTTCTTGCTCTCAATCTAGCTGGGCAGTGTGAAAAACCAGCTTTACCAAATTTGATTTACTGTTAGCTTCAGACACCACAGCATCACTCCCAAATGGGAGAAAAGCTTTTTTAAATGGAGGTAGTACAGCAGATAACAATCAGGCCAGCATGGGAACAACCTTTTATAATTCTCCCTATTGCAGAGTAAGATCTGAAAACAATTTTTAAAGGGAGGAAAAACTCCCACTGATTAACGAGGCCTTTCCCTTCCTGTGGCATCCCAAGAGCAGGCCATAAACAATCCTGCCAGGCTGGCTTCTGGGGCTACGCTTGGGAAGGGGACTGGAGATAGCAGGCTGTCTGCTTCCCAATACACATGTTCATTTCTGCGTTTGCTATATGTAGCAGCTACACTAACATCAACTAATATGAGAATAGAACATTCTTCCTTTGGGTTTCTCTTCACAATCGCTAACAAAACAATAATCTCATACCTTCATTAACAAACACAGAAAACAAAGCATTTGAGGTCAAAAGCCAGAGCCACATGGTCTTTGAATGAACAGAAAACTCCTACATGGCTCAAGTGTTTATGTAACAAAGTGGCAAGGTGGAGACAGAACCCAACAAGCACAAACGTTATGTCTGAGCAAGGTGGGAGTGTTGGTTTCTATGAGAACCTCAACTTTTGCTTTTTCGGACTTATTTTAAATATAGAACTTTATCTTTAAATCAAATAAAACTTAGATACCCTCCCCCCTTTTCATTTTCTGACCAAACATTTCCTAATCTTGGTCTTTTTTCTTTCTTATTAATGGATAAAGAGAAAAATGTCAATCTACAGTCTAGGCTGGTAGAGATTTGCTAAAGGTGGGGAGAAAGCCATTGGAAATGCCCATGTAGATCTTGCAAATCTAGGCTTCCAGAAGGTATTCTGGCATACACCTGGCAGCAAAATGTAAAAGCTACTTACTTGCATAAATTTAGAGTGACTTTTCCTAAACCAAGCTGTGTTGTTATTGGTTTTGAGGCATGTGGAGTACACCTCCAAACTATTGCACTTTTGAGCTTTTACTCAAAATTGCTTTCTTCCTAAAGCAAATGAATTCCAAATGTCTAAAGCTTAGCATACTCAGCTAGTGGGACAGGGAAGAAAGGTCCATGCGAAGACCCAAGAATCAAGGAGAATGAATAAAAAATGTGGGAGCTAAGAAACTCTTCGTAAGAACCTTTTACCACACTAATTTTAAAGAAAAAGAAAAGAAAAAGCAAGCAAAAAAGGGGCTACTCCTGTTTTCATCTTTGGCTTTTAAATAAAGAGAGGAATTCTGAAAAGCAAAAGTCCTCCAAGAATGCATGCCAATATTTACACATCCAGTCCTAGTGAGCACTTCGAACTCTGAGGTGTGGGTGAAGAGTGGCATTTTTTCCCCCTGGGTACCTGGTTGCCATACTCTAAACCAGGGGTCAGGAGACAACTTTTTGAGGACTAGGTCTGCCCACTGTCTATTTTTGTACAGTCCATGAGCTAAGAATGAGTTTAACATGTTTGAATGGGAAAGAAAGAACACTTATGACCTAAAAATTATTTGAAATTCAGATTTCAGCATCCATAAATTAAGTTTCATAAGAACACAGCCACATGTATTCACTGATTATGACTGCATTTATGGTACAAGGGCAGAGTTAAGTATTTGTGACAGAGACCGTAAGGCTCACAAAGCCTAAAATATTTACTATCTGGTCCTTTATGGAAAACATTTGCAGCTCTTGCTGTAAAGAATGTTGCATGGTGATTAACAAAAATACAGGGAAGGTGGAGTTCAATTTCCCATAACTATAATATCAGTATAGTGACAACCTAAGAATACCTTAACTTATCAAACTATGGTCATATGACCTTAGAAGGTAAAAGGAAAGGAAAACTGAGGCAAGTGACATTAACCTTTCTCTCCTGGGCCCAGTCTCAGGATCAGAGATCAACCTCCTTAATTTCCATTCTCCTCCCACAGACTCGTATTTCTTTAGTCAAAACATATATGGCATAAGCTCAAACCCTGAAAATGCCAGAGTTGCCATTCTTTGCTTCCTCATCACAACTGCTTCGCCCCCTCTCTGACAGTATCCCTTCACTATCGCAATTCTGGTGCAGAAGTTTGCTCTCTGGGTCTCTCTACGGCATTCACCACTGCACACCTTTCCTCCTTTTTGGTTCTCTCTGCTGGTTGTCCTATCTTTCTGGGCTGCTCGTTCTGCTTCCTGCTGTTGCCCTCAGTCATTTCCTTTCTTTTTTTCTCTGTTATCCCTTGGCAGGCTCATCCAATTTCACCATTTTCAACACCATGATCATGCAGAACTCACAGACATGTAATTGTCACCTATTCTCTAAGCTCAACACCCAATTCCCAAATGCCTACCAGAGATCTCCCCTGGGATGTCCCGCCAATACAGCAAACCCAATAGGTCTTAAAATCAAACTCATCTTCTCACTTTTAACTCTCCACTTCCTTTTCTCTTGAGGTTCTCTATTCTGGTTTCAGCAGGCCGAAAACCTCACTTACACCTTTGCATCTTTCCTACTCTACCCACCTAACCAAATGATTTTTTTTTTTTTGAGACAGTCACACTTTGTCTCCCTCAGTAGAGGGCCATGGCATCATAGCTCACCACAACCTCGTGGGCTAAAGCTATTCTTTTGCCTCAGCCTCCCAAGTAGCTGGGACTACAGGCACCTGCCACAACGCCTGGCTATTTTTAGAGACGGGGGTCTCACTTTTGCTCAGGCTGGTCTTGAACCCAGGAGCTCAGGCAAACCACCTGCCTTGGCCTCCCAGAGTGCTAGGATTATAGGTCTGAGCCACTGTGGCTGGCCCTAACCCAACGATTGCTACAAGCTATCAATTCTATTAATTTCACCTCCATTGTTTGTCTCACTCTTCAATATAACTCTGCTTGTTTAGGCTCTTACCAGTTCTAGCCAAGAATCTTCTCACCTATCTGCCTGCCCTCCATTTTTCCCTGTATGTATTCCTCATACACACAACTACCAGATTAATCTTCCTGAATTACAATGATCTGCTGAAAACCCAAAAATTTATTAACTAAAATTGTACCTCCACAACCTGACATTTTAGGTCTTCTAAAATCTAGTCCAATTCCTTGGGACCATATAAATCATTCATTACCCACTTGACAGTCTTTCGAGTATTTGAAGATAGGTGCAACATCTATTTCTTCTCACATTCACGTCTCATTTTCTTTCTCTGGGCTGAACATTCCCAAAGTTCTCATGAGACAAGAGTTCTGATTTCCTACCATTCTACTTTTTCCTTTTTAAACCTATATAATATGAAGGGAATTTTCAAACTGAAAATATCTTTCTAGTTTATTTAATTAAAAACAGTCTGATGCGAGTGGTGGAGAGCGTGAAGTGGGGAGCATCCCTTCTCCTGCGCTGTTGAGCGCCAACTTTGGAAGGTGAGGCAGTGAATATGCTGCTTTTGCTGGATAAATGGGGCAGAGGTGTGGAGTAACTCCATACCATTCTGTGAACAGGCAGAGTTAGACTTTCACTACAGCAGGATGCTGTTGTGAGAGACAACTCCATTAGGCAGGAGTCGTCCCCAGGCTGAGGAAAAAGGAAAACCCTCAAGAGGCTGGGGCAGGGGAGGTTGGAAGGAGGTAGCTGGAAGTGTGCTGGGGAAGGCTTCCTGCCCCATGGCCTCCCTTCCAGCCCATTTTCATTCTCTGTCTCTCAGTAGCAGCCCCAGGCACCGTGTAGACCCTGGTGGTGTTGTGACAAGTAGTCTATTCATTTCCTTCCCTCATTCAAACAGCTCTTGGGGATAAAAAGGAATAGCAAATCCAAACCACTGCATAGAATCCACTTTGCAGAATTCAGGGAAAGAGTGTTGTATTGAAGTGATTATTTCCCCATTTGGGAGACCCGAGGGGGGAAAAAAAGACTTCTGCACCCTTTACTTTCTACTGATGCAAGGTCGCAGAAATGACTACTCCAGCCACAGCTATGGCTGGTAGTTAGGGAAGTCAGGGTGAGCACTTAGTTGAGGCTTTTTAAGTTCTTGTCACAGTGTGTCAACAAACAGGGTACCAAAGCACCAGGCCTTGAACTGTGACGCTGGACACAAAGCTGCAGTTGAACAGGTACCTGATGACCAGCATCCTGAGATACTAACCTAAACTGTCAGGCTGTGCCTGTCTTCCAGAGAGTGGAAAGGTGCTCTGATATGCTTCGCACAACTTAAGGCCAGAACTACGATGAGAAACTTGCTAGAAATCACAATTCCTAATAAAGGTAGGGAAGGGGAGTGAGAAAACGTCTTGAACACAGCTCTCAACCAAGCTCGTGCCCTGAGTAATTCCTAGTGACTGTGACAGCTAAGGGGTATGCGTGTGTGTACTTGTGTGTGCTCACTCACCCAAGGAAAGAGGGTGGAGAAAGGTGGGGGTAAAGGGAGGTGGATGGAGGAGGAGGAAGGAGGAGGAGGAAGGAGGAGGAGGAGCTGAAGAAACTGCAGTGGCCATCTCTAAGGGCTGAGCTCACATGTACCAAGTTATGGTATAGACAGCAACTGTCATAACGACCCAAATCAGAAAGTGATGTTTGGGAAGGAGGTGGGGAGAATGATGCTGAGGCTGTACTGACAGGACTACCGACAGGCATAAACACACCCAGTGGGAGTGTCTGTAGTGGAGTAAAGCAGAGACAGGAATTGATGAGCGTATTCAGCACAGCTCACACTAAGGTCTTATCACAGGGAAAGGAGGGGAGCCACCTATCTGCAAGTGATCTGCCTGCCTCACACCCTACACAACTCTTCCAAAGCACCGGGCCGTCTGCCACTCCCTTTGACCATCCTGCACACCTTTGTCGATGCTGGCTTGTTCCTGCCTTCTCATTCTCTTTTGTTCTTTGCTCATTCTTCACCATATCCTAGCCCTACTCCCCATCAGGCCGGTCTTGTCCATTAACACAAGCACAGAGAAACTGAGCTAAAACCTTTTTAACTGTGGTTACTGGATCCTCAGGGGTGCAAGTGGAGGAGGGAATCACTCTCTCTCATACACAAACATGTGCACCACACAAACACCACCAATGCTTCGCCTAAAGTGCCCACTTCCATGTCTCCCTACCATGTCCACTGCTGGCATATATAACACAGGCTTGTGAAAAAGCATTTAAGTTAAAAGAAAAATATAGGGTGGCACCTCTCTGTAGGGAAATTTGGGGAATCTGGGAAAGCTTTATGCTTTGTGGTTTTGCCTATTTTATATAATGATATATTTTTGTTTCCGTACTTTTGTCATTTAAGTAATTGTATGTATTTTAAAAATATAAGACAAAACAAAATCAAGTGGCTAGTTACCAACAAGGTTCTTTTTTCCTGGGCACTTCCTTTGCAATCTATCAAATGTCTGGATGCCCTGTGGCCCAAATGAATTCCTCCAGGTCAGAAGGCAATTAGATCTTTTGGCACAAGAAAGTCTTCAGCTGTACAACTGTAGACCCAGGGTAAAAAGGAAGAACAGCCTTTTCCATCTCAGCCAACCATCCTAGGGAGATACTAGCTCCTGAATGGCAAAGAGGACAGCTGTCAGCAAGAGGGTGGGGGAGCGGCGAGACAAATTTCACAGCCTAACAGCCAAGAGAAAAACAAAAACAGAGAAGTATTTCATATGGAGGCTGTCTCCCCTAATGTCACTAAACTGGAAAATCCTATATTCTCTAATTCACCCATCCTTAGCAGACAGCTAGTTGTTCACGCTATAGCCAGAAGGGAAGGTGAATGCTCTGGAAGGGGTTTTCTCCCAGCCAGCCTGGAACTTCAAGAAGCTCAATCATCTAAATAATGTCAGTATTTTGGGCTGCCACAAAAAGTGGGCTTACTTCTCTAACTCCTAGGAAACCAATTTGCTCCCTAGGTAGTGAGTGAGAGGGCAATCAAAGGGCTTCTCCAGAGGGAGCCAGGCCAAGCCCACAGAAGGCAATTCTGTATTCCACTTAGTGTCTTCAGGGCAGACGGGATCAAGGCAGGAATAAGAAAGAACCTTGAGGTGCCAGGTTTGATACCAACTACTTGAAGCCACCTTGTGTGGACTGAGGGAACTGGCATCTATGTGTTGGGGCCCTCACATTCTTATTTGCCTTTTACCAACATTCTAGCTGAGATGCTGTAACGTATTAATCTTTGTAGAAGACTGATGTGGCTTAAAATACCGCAGGCTTTGGCTGCCATTCCCTCCCCTGGGGTCTCAAAATAACTCCACACAAATCATTTTTGCTAAACACTCACTCAAGCAGCTCTTCCCTGCCAGAACACGCGTATCTTATGTAACTGAAGAAGCCACCTAGCTTGCTGGGAGACAATAGTGTTCCCAGAGAGGCAGTACTGCTTACTGCCCCCAAGACTCTGCAAAGCTGGATTGTATCCCTGTCCCCTGCCAAAAGGTAGGCAAACAGCTTGTCCTCAGTAAGAGAGCCACAAAGGAGGTTCAGGCGGTCAGGTCAGGGAAGGTCATCCAATTCAGGGCTGCCTTTGAAACAAAGGCAACTTAGACAGTTTGTGACCACTTATTACGCAAAAGGCCTGTCGGCTAGATTTTCAAAAGTAATGGGGGGAAGTAATGTGGCCTCTCTCCTTTAAGAATCACAGTTTATCATGGAAGATAGGCACAGATATGATATAATACAAAGATACAGGAAAGAAACTGAAAGAATATAGTCAGAAAACAGGAACAGTGAGTGGGAGTGGGTGGGGAGAGGTGGTAGTGACCCCCTCACCTTAGGTAGCTTCAAAGCCTCCTCTTCCCAAATCTAAGGACACTGACAGCTAAGGCTTCTGTGACATACTATCCTGACCTTGGCTTGATTTATTTGTTAATTCTATCTACTGATGCCCTTCCTACCTCTTCTGTCTCTAAATCTCTGCTGTCAGATCCTCTTCTGACTTTCAAAGCCTCGGACCTTCACAGTGTTCTGTTCTTAGCTCTTTTCCACTCCAAACCCAGTCTACAGGCCAGTGGTTTTCAACCTTCTTTATCTCATGGCATACTTGAACCTATAGTTGAACTTCTGCAGCACACTTAAATTATGTTGATAAAAAAAAAGAATGAAAAAAAAAAAGAATATACTTACTGTGCTTTGAATGTCTTTCAAAAATAATTTAATTAATGATCTTCAAAAATTTTCAAAGCACACCTAAGATCCTCTCATGGCACACCAGTGTGCTGTGTCACAGCAATTGAAAATCACTGCTCTAGGCAATCAGATTCACTCTCATTGCTTCAAATTCCACTATAAGCTGCTGACTCTCAAAGTTTTTTAATCTCCATTTCTGACCTTTCTACTGAACTCATCTGGACCTGCAAACATCCACAGGCATCTAACATCAAAGGTGTCAAAATTGACCTCATCAAACCTTACATGATTTACAAGCCAGAAAACTGATCTCTTTCTTCCTCACCCTCTAATATCAAATCACCAATTGAGTTCCACAGATTAAAGCCCTCCTACATAGTTCTGAGAGCTGCCTTTTCTTGTTCACTCCCAATG
The DNA here is from genome assembly GCA_963574355.1 of Loris lydekkerianus. NCBI lineage: Eukaryota > Metazoa > Chordata > Mammalia > Primates > Lorisidae > Loris > Loris lydekkerianus. Next base: position 52,000 of record CAUYPK010060583.1, on the reverse strand, counting down.
CAACCTACTTCAGGCTGCCATACCTCTTCTGAGGTCCATGGCAACCACCTCCCAGCCACACTTCTTCACCTTAGTTTGGGCCCTCTCCAATCTAGTCTCCAAACTGCCAAAGTGATCTTTTAAAAGTACAATGAAAAAGGAGGAGCTACTGCGGTATCTAGTAACATGGGTGAATCCCACAGACAGCATCTGGATATACTAAGAATATGATTACATTTTCGAAGTCCAAAACAGGCAGAACTAGCCAACCATGGTGGTTTACACCTACGATCCCAACACTTTGGGAGGCTGAGGCAAGAGGACTGCTTAAGACCAGGAGTTTCAGAGCAGGTTGGGTAACAAAGCAAGACACTTCTCTCTAAAAAAATTAAAATAAACTGGGCATGGTGGCATGCACCTGTAGTTCCAGCACTCAGAAAGCTGAGACAGGCAGATTGCTTGAGCCCAGGAGTTAGAGGCTACAGTGAGCTATGACTGTATTCCAGTTGGGATACAAAGTGAGACTCTGTCTCTAAAAAACACAACAAAACAAAATATGCATCATGTTGTTTAATAGTTAGAACAACTCTTACTCATATTTGAGAAAACTAAAGCAAAGAAGATAGGTTAAATTACCTGTCCTAGATCAGTGTTTCTCAACCCCTTTGGGGGGGGGTGTCTCCTGCATATCAGATATTTACATTATGATTCATAACAGTAGCAAAATTATAGTTATGAAGTAGCAACGAAAATAATTTTATGGTTGGGGGTCACCACAACATGAGGAACTGTATTAAAGGGTTGCGGCATCAGGAAGGTTGAGAACCACTGCCCTAGATCACAGGGATTATAAAGAGCAGATTGAGGATTTAAGCCTATTCTTGTGATTCTAAACTTACATTTGAAATGAATACAGTAAAGTGCATCCCTCAAAAAGTGGTATGTCCTAGAATCTCCAAAGCTGGAGTTAAGAGACCATTGATCATCTCTGTTCACCTTTCTCATTTTACATATGAGGCAGTGGAGTCAGGACCAGAAACTGAATATCTTGTCTCTTAAATCACTTACTTTTGCCTTTGTAACACATTATTACACCAGTACTAACAGTGACCTAAAACATGATAGCTGATTTTGCTTGGACATGTATAGAAAAGCTCAGCATGCCAGGGGAGCTCCTCCCTTCCCTGGTTCCTGGCACTCACAATGATTGACCACAGAAATGTGCACTTTGCTATACCCCTCTTCCTCAGGACTCAACGGACTCAACAGCTCATGAACCTGCCTGCCCACCAACTATCTGTTAAGTTTCTACTCTGTTGAAAGTGCCCAAACTCCAGACAAAGGAGCAGTGATTAGGTAGTGAACTCATGCAATGACAGAGTCAGCAAAGGATGCAACTTTGTGTTAGGTAGAGGACTCACAGAGGCAGCAATTCTGGAGCTGAATCCTAGAGAACATAAAAGTTACCCAAAAGACCATGCTTTAGGCCATGGGGGTGCTAAATGATGCTCCTAGTAACAAAGGAGTACCATGAATAATAGAAGGGGTAGCAAAAGCAAGGTATATATGCCCTAGCAGGGCATTCAAGTTTCTTTTGAGAACCACAGTCCAGTTTAGGAGACATCAGATCTGCTGTGTTGCCCTTAGCAGAACACATCACTGAGTATTTCTGCTACATCCTCACCTCTAAGCCAGAAAAGGAACTGGCTTCACAAAACACAACTACATCCTATGTACTCTTCCCCCCACAGATTCTCTTATAACTTCATAGACATCAAACAAGGTAATAATTATTCAGACTCTGTGTGTGTCTAACTACTATATGAACACAGCATTTCATGTTATCAGTCAGATTTAGTTTTAATTAAAACTGTGATCTGAGAACCATTATCACAGTATTTTTCTTCCCTCTGTCAATGTCTTAATCATCAAACCTTCTGAATAAAAATTCAAAGAGAGCTAAAGGAGGAAAAAGTGGGCTATTTCATACCTCTTCACCACTTTACAAAAATCTTTCACTTCCTACTACTATGGAGATGGCTTTTCTTAGCATTACATCCATATATCAGACGACAGGGACTGCAGGTCTCTGTGTTACTGACACAACTTTAAAAACCAAGAGTAGAATGGTTAAAAGGGGACAGAAATATTTGATTGACAGGAGGTCACAATTCACTGGCAGAAGAATAAAGAACTTGTCTCAATGGAAGATTGGAATTGAAAAGCTTAAAATATTCTTTGAAAAAAAGAAACATTGTTCTGACATCTAAAGAGGACAAATCAAATTGGTCTCCTCCCTTAGACTCTGAAAAGAAGAAAAAGGAAATGGTGAAGTGTCAATTTCATCCTTAATTAAGCTGTGTGACCTTGGCCAATTAACAACTTTATAGAGCCTTAATGTTTTCAATTGTTAAATGGCTATAATAGTTCCTCCTATGTCACAGAATTGTAATAAGCATCCAAGGGAAAAAAAAATGGGAAAACACCCTGAAAATTGTGTCTTATTATATAAATTATACTTACGGAGGATAATCTCCCCAGTAAGTGTTAGCATATTTACTCATGAGTTAAGCCAGTGCTTAAAAATGGCAACAATGGCAATGAGACAGCTAATGACCTAACTTCCAGAAATACCTCTTGGAAATATTTTTACAAACTTTAGTTTCCCAGAAAATGCAAAGTAACCATATCCCAATGTAAAATCAGGGTGTTAGAAGAAAAAATAAGTTTGGATAAATGCATATCATACAATGCAATTTGAGAATACTTTTAATTTTAAAGAACAAAGCCAAAGTAAGGATGAGGCAGCAGAGATAGTGTGCTAGTAGGAAGAAAGGGCCTGCATCTCTGAGATCCCAGGATCTGTTTCTGGCTGAAGTTTGTGAAGCATGAAGAACAGACAACAGCTGGAAAATCAGGAAGGAAGTAAATCAAACTGCAGTTATTCATGCTCCTGGAAAGATACAGCATGGACGGCACCAAGTGATGATAACATGAAAGCAGAAATATATTCCTTGCTGATTCTCTCCATCATATTTTGGCACACACATTTTTTTTCCCCACCACTCCCACCCCTGCCACTAACTTGTGCATGAAGCATCAAGGAAGTATGGGAGATTTTTCCTCTGCATGCCATGTCAGTAAACACCGATCTCGCTGAAAAGGAGAGTGCCAAACTCCTAAGCCAGAAGAACTATTTTTCAGTGTTTCCTCAGTTTCTACCTTCTGCCTTTTCCAACACTCCTCCTATCAACCAAGAGATCTGATGACTCTGCAACACCTCCTGGGAGTGTGTGTAAAACTGTGAGGGTAGTTTATTAAAGCTCCCAATGTTTCTGACGGAAGAAAGATGCTATGTATGGCGTTTGGGAAGAGGAGCTAAGATGCTATACATTTTGCAATTCATAGAAGTCTCCCACAAAGGAAATGTTCCACCCAAATGCCACTACGTACAACTCTAGTCATACCTGTCAGTACTCAGCCACCATCTACACTCCTTACAATGTGAACAATGCACTGCAGCCTATCCAAGCTTTGCAGCTCCACTCATCTTAGAATAGACCTCTCCAATCTCCTTGTTCAGGTCAGAACATAATGATTTTTGCCAAAGGCGTTTAGCAACTTAGAGAAAAATAGATCAAATGGAAGGCAATCATCAGAATAAACTCTAAGAAATTGTTGATTTGATTTGATTTGAGATTCTAAGGAGGAGGAAAATATGTTCTACTCCAAAGTGTTCTTCAGACTCCAAGAGATTACAGTGTCATCTGAACTGACGCATAAAGTAGCTTTGGTTCTGAGTTGAGAGCTATCTGTACAAAAAAGGCAAGTGAAGTTAAGCACCTGTTATGCCTGAGTGCAAGGTGTAGAGCTGAAAGTTCAGGGGACAAAGCCCCTGTTTTGCCACGGTTTATGACTGTAGCAATGCCATTCCATTTCTTTGTGCTGTGTTTCCTCATCTACAACATAAGATGATTGGATAGTTTTCAACCCTTGCTCCAGAAATGCTGTCAAGAGCTGCCTGCAGGGTGGGGCTGAAGAATAAACAGACTGGACTTGATCACTGTGACCATCCCATGATCTAACATTCCAGATTTATATATGATAGCCAGAAAAGTGGTAAGAAACAAAACTCAAAAAAAATTTTTTTTAAATTAAACATGGGAAACATGAGGATCCTAAAAGATAAAAAAACCATATATGCCCAGCTGCCTACAGGCAACAGGTTTGTCTATATTTGATAAAGGATACCCTTTTCTATTTGTGGGATATATATACGCTTCACTTCTCAACCTTATTTTATTTTAATATTTTTTTGCAGTTTTTGGCCAGGGCTGGGTTTGAACGTGCCACCTCCGGCATGTGGGGCAGCACCTTACTCCATTGAGCCACAGGCACCACCCCAGCTTCACTTCTCTTCTTCACAGATGGATAATACTTTTTGCCAAAGAAGCCAGAGCAAGGGAGTAGCAATGCAAAGACTTCTTAAATATATCAAGAGAAATAAACACATATATACAAAGAGACTGGTTTTGTTTGGCCTCAACTAGGATCATGTATTCTTTAGCAAACACTTCTGTTTGATTTGTAGTCAGCTTGCTTACACAGCACTATTTGGGTTTCAAGGCTTAATTTATTGACTATATTCATTCCCCTTTCCCATCTTCCTTCCAGTACAGCCAATTGCAAGCAGTGAATGAACCCATCAGAACACTCCTTTATGCAAAGAATACTTCAGCCTTACAGTATAACTCTCTAGAATTACTTTTTCTTTTTAATAACAGTAAGAAAAGGCATAAATTATGTGTACCAATGTAGCTATCCTACCATTAAACTTTTCTTTCTAATTTTTTTTTTTTTGAGACAGTGTCTCAAGTTGGGTAGAGTGTTGTGATGTCATAGCTCACAGCAACCTCTAACTCGGGCTCAAGTGTTCCTCTTGCTTCAGCTTTTCTATTTTTAGTACAGATGGGTTTTGTTTTTTGCTCAGGCTGGTCTCAAACCCGTGACCTCAAGCTATCCACCTGCCTAGGCCTCCCAGAGTGCTAAGATTATAGGCGTGAGCCACCGCCCCTGGCCTTTCTAATTTTTAAGAGTTATGCAATATGATCTTAATATGTGTATGGGACAAGATCATTGCAATGCACAGGGTAGGTGATGAGAATAGTCTGGCTGATCAGCTTGCAAAGGTAATAGCAAGATGCCCTTCCTGTCAATTTTCACATAGCTTATTAAAATATATTTTTTTTCTGATTAGTCTCAAAGGCCTGGTGAGGGAATGGACACTGACATTTGCATTGATTTATTTTGGTTGAGAATGGACACATAGGAAATGGTAGAAAATCTTGTTCCAACCCAGGCAATCTTTCTGCTTTCATAAGCCTATAACGATACTAAAAATGAATCATCAGAACAAACAGAACTTGATGATGGCAATAGAAGAAAATGAGGCTGATTAGACAATTTCAGATGGCAAAAGTAGTATTTAAATTTTGGTTGTTTAGGTTTTAGGTTCTTCTTTTTTTCTTCCTTTCTTGAAAATGAGTGCTTTTGCACGTGTGTTTTACAGTGGCAAACAATCAAAGAATTTAATTTTATTTGTTTTGCTATTATCCTAAGTTTTCATCTATTCTCAAGTTTCAGCTTGTTTTTAAAGTAGCTGAGAACAAAGATGCCTGAATCTTACTATCATGTTGCTTTATTTGTAAAGAAGAAAATATACAAGTAAATACCATTTGTAGTTAGTATATAATAAAAAATTGCCATTGATTATTTTAGAAATACATATGTAATGTATTATAACTTTATCTTCCTAAATTAACCAAGTATTGTAGTTTTAGTTTTGTAAAGATGCTATTTACAAATTTAATAACTATCTGGATAATAGGCTGTGGCTGTGGGAAAACCAAAAGTGAGTTTGTATGAGAAAGGGATGCATTTAATTCATGTCTATCTTTTCAAGAAGAAGAAAATTTGACTTTTTTAGACCTTCCTATGCTTCCCAAGTCCAGGCAGAAAGGAAGGGCCTAGCACTATAAAACTCTTTTCCCAAGATCTAACTTCCCTGGGGATTTCCCTAAACTTCATCCCAGGATGCTCCTGAGCAGCTGGCAGCATAGTATTGAATCTCACAGAAGTTTAAGTTTTCATTCCAATTTCACTATAACACTGCAGCATCTGATAAAACCCCATAAGCTCTGAGTCTGATCCTAATCTCTCTCCTAAAATATAACGTAGAGATGATCTGAATATAGATGGCAACCTGGTCCACTTTTTCTTCACACATCAACACAAATGGATCATAGTGAATGCAGATTTAATGTCTATTTTCTCAGCTACCAATGTGCCTGGGGCTGCAGAACATAGCTGAATGGAAAAAGTCCCATAACTAGGCTGATTGCACTTTATTATTAATTCATCTTTACTTAACCCCAGCTGAGGCATAAATGCTCTGCAGCAAAAATTCTGCACCCTACCCCTTTCCAGATAACTGTAATAAAATCTTTTCTTTCTTCTACTACAGACAAATGATTCTCAAGAAGGAGCAGTATCAACTGCTAGAAAGGATGTTAGAAAATGTGTGTGTGTGTGTGTGTGTGTGTTGAGGGAATCATTTTGGTTGCTGTAATGGCATGGCATTTAGTAAGGAAGGACGAATGATGCTAACATGGGCAGTCCCACACAATGCATTTACTGCCAGTGTTAGGTTGCCTATGCCTCTTCCTGCCCCCATATGGTAGGAAATCAATAATGAGAACCTATTCTAGAAAAACAGGGTATCAGGCCAGGTGCAGTGGTTTACACCTATAATCCTAGCAATTTGGAAGGCTGAGGTAGGAGGATTGCCTGAGCTCAGGAGCTCGAGAGCAGCCTGAGCAAGAGCAAGACCCTGTCTCTACTAAAAATAGAAGAAAAAAACAAATATCTAATCTTTATGGTGGGCACCTGTAGTCCCAGCTCCTGGGGAGGATGAGGCAAGAGGATAGCTTGAGCCCAGGAGTTTGAGGTTGTTGTGAGCTATGATACCACATCACTCTATCCAAGGGTAACTTGGATAAAGGTAACTTTACCAAAGGTAACTCTATCCAAGGTGAGACTCTGTGAAAGAAAGAAAGAAGGAAGGGGGAGAAAAACAGGGTGCCTGTGCCAGCAATTATGATATTGGCTCAGATATTATAACGAGAACCTGGGAAAGGAGTGACAGAAGCAGAGTTGCTATTGGACCTTGTCTTGCCACCCAGTAAGTTTTAGAGGACAAACAGGTAGCAGCCAGGGGAGTGTTATTTGTTTCTACTTTCTTTTCCACCTGAGAACAGACAGCACATGAGAGGGGACAGGGGAACAAGAAGTGGAATGAGAGCGAATGAATGAATGAATGAATTCTTGAATGAATTCTTGATCCCATTTCCTCAGAGAGTAAGACAGAGAGCATGCAGCAGTACCTGGGAAGGGGCTGAAGGGAATCACCCCACCCTCTTCTGAACCCGCGGGCTGCTGCTATTACCATCACTACCATTCTAGGGTGGTGTTAAATTAGCCAATTTAACAACAAAAAGCCCCACACAAATGTAGCTGCCAATGGAATATTCATTTTTATTAATTGGCTAATTGAACACTGCCTAGAACTGTAGTAAGAACAGCAATCAGTGAACAAGCTGCATGGGGCATGCTCTCTCCTATCATCCCTGCACCCCCAACTCTCATCAGGTCATATTTTCCTGTGTGTGTTGAGAATTCAGGAAACAGAGCAGTGACTGTTTCTATTCTGGTAATTGTACTGAATGCCTCTAATGTCTTGTCCAGTAGAGTTTACTCTTCAACAACTCTCCGCTCACCCCATCTTATACAGTAGCCTAAGAAAAGGCAGAAGAGGCAACTGATGATGCTGGGAGAACTCCGCTTGCTTTTTTCAAAATGAAGTGGGCAGATTTCCATAAAGATGGGGCACATAAGCCTGGATGAAAATAAGGTAACTTTGTCAGCCTCTTATGTGTCATATTTATCCAGGCACTTCACATACCTTCACACAGAGCCTGATCCTCTTTGGGGAACCTGAACCTTAGCCTTATAGTACTCTGTTAGAAACATTCCTGCCAAGCCTCATATGCAAAGATAGAGTAAAGTGGTTCAGAGTTAGTCTTACTTCCATGTACCTCAGGGCCAATGTACTTATCTATGCAGCTCATGCCCTGAAAAATCCGAGGGTGACATGTACACAGACTATGGGGCTCAGGTTTCTTACCAGTAAGATAGAAATAAAAGTGAAAATGAAAATAAGGTTAGTTACTGTATGAATGAAATCAGATAATTTATTATAAATGTAACAATTTGGTAAACATCAAGTGCCTACTAAAGTAACTCACAAGAGCTTAATCCTAAATTACTGGTGGTGAGTACCAGTGAGATTTGATAGCCAGGTACTTGCTGATCACAGCCCAATTAACTGCACCCACAATTCTTGGTCTAAGAATCCTAAGAAATACTGCTCTGGAAAACCCAGAACCTCCACTGCATAGCTGAGGGACAAGGACAAGCCTAAATCTCGTTTAAAGGGTACATAACTAGTGAAATAGAAATAACAGCTTTCCAAGAAACACATGGTCAGCAACAAAAGGTTAGGCGGGTCATATTCTTTGTTTCCTTTTGAAACTACAGGATGGAAGTTTTGGTACCAAAAAAAGATGAGAGAACAAGTTTCAGTTCATCAACGGCACCCTCAAAATGATATGGCCATCTAACTGGCTACTATTGTCCACACAGGGTCAGATTTCATCAGGATGCTAAGAACCTATGCAGAAGAGGAAACTAGTTAGTGAATTACCTACTGAGCTTCTTTGCTGGTGTCTAAGTGATGCCAACATGGCAAGAAACCTTTGAAGAAAAATTGTACTTGGATTTATCTTCTTGCAGAGCTGGGGACAGAACTATAGGATTGTGCAAATTAATAATTTGCTATTCCATAGGCCACAGAACACTGAATAGCAGACTGGTAAACGCTAGGTTTCCAGATGGCCTCTCAGGATTTCCCTGTTTAGGAAAATGGTCACTATTGAGTAAATACTCATTCTGAAATAGGCAATGTTCTAGGTATTGAGAATATGGCTGGGAATGAAACAGATAAGAATCCCTGCCTCCATGGACCTTATATTCTTAAGAGAAAAAAAAGATAATAAAAAACAAATAAATTGTACAGGGTGACAGAAGGTTTTAAGTGTTAGGCAGTAAAACGAAGAGAGATAGTATCATGGAATTGAGAAAAAATTACACACCTGTGCAGATATACACATGTATATGTATCATCAAACTACTCAAACCACAGTGCCCATGGCTAGAACGAGGTGATAATGTGTCTTAAACTGTAGTTTGCTCATTTTTTTCTTGGAATTCAGCTATAGGCCAATAATAATCACTGGCAGACCAGGAAACAGACCTCAGGGCTGTGCCGAAGCTCTAGGCCCTCCAAGGACTCTCCCCTGACCATCACAGATCTATCACCTCTTTCTCACCTGGACTTTCTGTGACAACCTGTAATCACACCTTCAGGTGTCTACTGCCTTGAGTATTTAATCTGATTTAATAAGCATACCATCTTTCCAGCATGGACCTGCTTCTATGGATAAGGTATCCAGATGTATACTGTTCTACTATAAAAGGTGGGAGGGGGAGCAAACGGAGCAAGTAGGGCACTTGGGCTTTAGATTTCAATGTACATGCAGGGAAGGAGATGGGAGGAGAGACCTGGCAGGGGACTGCCACACGCAATCTTTGTTCATTTTACATACACAGATGTGATACCTGCTATGTGTCAGGCATTGTGCTAAGGATTGTGCATACAGTGATGAACTAGGAACATACAGGCCAGTGGAAGTGACAGAAATGTACACTAAGCCATCACGACCCTTCAAGTGCCTCTGCGCAGGAAGAGGGCTTGGTAAGGGGTATCATTAGCAAAGCTAGAAAGATGAACAGGGCTTGGGTCATGTAAGGCCATGAATGTCTTATTTTGAAGGTAAAGAAGTGGCCACAGATGTGTTTTGAGTCCTGTCTGAGCATAAAGAATGAAATAAACTGACTCTATGAACACCACAGATTTCTAACAATATGCCTGAGAAAGGGAGCTGGGGTAAGTATACCAGGAAGCAGGTCAAACAAAATATGACACCCAAAGGAGAGTTTATTAGAAGCGACACTTTTCTCTCTCCTATTTTAAATCCTAGAAAATTTTACCACCAAAATCTCCCTCACATGCATGACCATGTGCCACTCCCCCAACACCACTGGCTGGGATGGTGAAGTGGCTTCCCACACTAACAGTGCCAGTAACTGGCAGGATGAGTTATGGGAATGCTCTCATCTTGCTCTCTCTCAAGATAAGGTACAGCTCTTCATGGGAGACACAGGCAGATATAGATCAGTGCCCTAACCAACACAGATAAATGCCATAACTCCAGCCCCTGCCCATAAATACACAGTGGCAGAAACATCTTAAACAGCCCACTGTTCTCAGAGGAGGCAAGATTTAGTGGGCTTCGTTACTTGCTCATGTGCTGAAAAGTGCTTTTAAAAGGGTGTTAAATAGGCACATTACACAAGCTCATGGACCCAAAATATATAAGGCATTTTCCTTATGTGGACATCGCCCACACGGACAGGCTGCATGTGTCCTGCTCAATGAGAAAGGAGAGAAGAGACTTAACAGAGCTGCTAGATACTGCTCTTGAGCCAGTGTCCTTCAAACCAGTGCCAGCGAGAAGGCAGGGAAGGAGACTTTTTTTTTTTTTCTTCTGTAGCAGGATCCCATTGCAGACACTAGGGATACTCATTCTGGACAAGATATAAGTCTGAACAAGAGAAGCTGCAGCCTGTCATCTCCTCCAGTCTCGCAATTTCTTGAGGTGTAACTGGTCAGAGACTTCTTGGTGAGACACCATTTATGGCTATGGTGGTTGTGTTTTATTTATCTCCTATCATCTACTTGTTGCCCTTAGGTTCAGGCCATCAATTTGGCTTTTCATACAAAGCTCTGCTCCTAAACAGGCTATAGGCTCATCTCTTGAAATCAAGGAAGCTTTCCTGCTCCCTGGAGAGGGATATATTAAATATCAATCATGCATACTATTTTACAATATAATTACTTTGGCAATTAATCTGTAAGAAATATTGCTGTCCAGAATCTAACTTCTGCCAACACAAAGCTCTTGAAGCTCCACATGAATATAGTCTGAGTTTCTACATTGCACAAAGCTGAAGACGTAAGACATAAAAGGAGAAGATAGTCTCCCCAGAGACTCTTTCAAGCCTGCGTCAAGAGACCATCAGAGCTACTGTTTAGTCACGGAAAAGCAGAATTCAAGCAGAAATGGGAAAGGCATTATCCTTACCCAAACAGGTAATAATAACAAAGGCTCTCTGTACAGTCATGAGGTTTACATTCTGCATTTTGGGGGGGAGAAAAGATAGATATTTTCACAGATAAGATCTTTAGTGCAGCACCTCCATACAAAACCCTACTGTCTTGTTCCCTACTGTGTTCTGAGAACAAGGTGTACATTCAACAAATACTAAAGTACAGGGAAAGGAAAGAAAGCAAGTTCTCCAAGACTCATTTCATAGAGAGACACTCACCTAGCTGTACAATCTACTTTTCTAGTGTGTGTCAATCAGCCAGTCCATCTTTGCCCACAATCCTAGGTGGAGCTTGTAAGATAGAATTTTTTTTTTTTTTTAAAGCCAAATCTATTTCCAAAACCTAAAGTTTGTCTGTACCAAACCTAAAGATATTGCTTCATAATAATCAGCTGATACAATTAAAATGTAAGTGTCTACATTTGCTGCTTAAATTTTAGTTCCTTCCTTCTCTTCTTCTCCATGGTAAAGGAAGAACAGCAAAAAGGCTAAGATAAGAATCGCAGCAGGAGAAACCAGAGAAGGAAGTGATAACTGCCAAGTTGAATAAGCAGCTATTGAATATATGAAAATTAATAAGACTTGTTTTCCAATACCTTCAAATCTAAGCAAAGATTTGCTGATGTTAGGAGGAAAAAAAATTTCACTTTATCAAAAGCACTTTTCCTTTTTTACTTGACATTTCTTTTATTGCCCCCATTAGAGTCATGACAATAAACTAAATGAGGGACAGATTGAGTGTTAACGGAGATTAAATGAGTAATCCATGTAAAAGCTGTGAACTCGAAGACTAACTGGTACAGTCCACACACACACAAATGTTTATTTCCTCCTTGATTCCTCTTCCTATTAAGAGTGAATAGAGAAAGGAAAAAAAATAGCGGCAGGAAAAATACAAGTAAGTGTGATAAATACAGAGGCAAAGAAATTGAAACTAAAAAGGATTGGAAGAGGACCAAGAAATAAGAAGTATGTGTGTGCGGTGAAGCAGGAGGGAGGAGAATTTCAGGCAGGTAAGAGAGCGGGCCTCTGAGGTGAGTCCCTTAGCTGACTGCAGGGGCTGGCGGGTAAGGAGTTAGATACTCCCTCCCTGATGTTTCCTTCTCTTTTCTAATCATGTGTCTGTCTTTCTTGTGCTACAGTCACTCGTACTAGGAAAAAAGAGTTGAGTATCTAGTGATTAAAAAAAGATGTTTTACAGGCATCTACATTATGTAAAAATGTTCTAGTTAATTACTGGCCTCAAAATATTGGGTAAATGACACATTCAATTTTGATAAGCAACTTCAGAAAATATCTAGATTGTTGTAAACTGTCATGTCAAAAATGAGTTATTAGCACAGAAAGCTAAAGCTAACAGCCATAAAAATCTCACATAGCTGTTTTACTCAGTGGCTAATACTGAGGAATCTCTGGAGGCTGCTAGCTCTAGAGGTTTGAAAAAAATACAAGCAAACTGCAAACTAGGAGTTCCTAATTTTCAGCGTAGAGCTGATCGTTTTTCTCAGGGAAGTTGGGAAATCAGAGATGATCTCTATTTATGTTTGGTCTTCATTCCTGGAGGTAGACTATACTCTCAAGAGACTCTTAGAAATGCCTGTTGGTGCCACGAATATGCCTACAGAACAAGAATCCATGAGTATCTTGAAAATGATATCCAAAGGAAATCAAGATCAAAAACAGCTAAGGAATGAAGCTGTATGTATGTAAGAATATACAACTTTCTTGTTCTCTATTTTCAACTCAAGAATGCATGGCTTTGAAAGTATATGAAATGTCTACTTATTCAATACACATTTACTGAGTTCCTACCCTGTGACAGGGACTGTTAGGCACTGGGAATACAACAGAGATAAGCAACAACAAAGACCTTGGGAAGCAGAGGCTATGGAGAAGGTCTTACTAACTAAGAAATATAAGTAAGGTTAGGGAACTACAGAAATAGATAGTAAGAGAGAAGGGCTTGTTCTACTCTGTAAGCCAGCAAAGTTCTCCAGGAAACGGGTGTTTAAACGAAGTGAAGGATGAGTAGGAGCTAGCTCCTTTGATGTGGCAAGTGTTCATTGGCCCGGAAAAGAAATAAAGGATTCTTAGCTAGAGAAAGTATTAATAGAGTTTGTTGTTGTTACTGTTTTGTTTTTGCTTTTTCAGTGTAGTGAGACAACACTTGAGCCATATGCTGAGGCTCTCACACTTTCTCCTAACAGGGGGCCAGGGACTAAGATTTGTGAAAGGTCCCCTGATGGCAGGCACATTCTTTGATCAATTTGGCCTCATATTTCCAATCCCTGCTTTTGACCATCACATTCTATCTCAAACAAATTAGCTTTACTCCCTAGTAGGAACACCTTTACAGAAGCAGAATTTCTCTGTGCTTCCCCCTTTTAATGTGGTAAGAACAGCTGACATAAGATCTACCCTTTAAAAAAATTTTATACATACAAGATAGGGTTATTGACAATAGGTACAATATTGTACAGCATACCTCTAAATTTATTCATCTTGTAAAACTGAAACTTTAAGACCCACTGAACAGCAATACCCTATTTTTCTCACCTCCCAGTGCTTGACAAACACCATTTATTCTACTCTTTGTTTCTATGAGTTTGACTATTGTAGTGTCCTCATGTAATTGGAATCATGCAGCATTTGTCTTTCCGTGTCTGGCTTATCTTATATCACTTCGCATCCTGCAAGTTCATCCATGTTATCACAAATAGTAAGAGCTCCTCCTTTTTGTCCTTAGGCTAAATAACATTCCGTTGCAGGGATATGAGGTCTGACAATTAAGTTTGAGAACTGGCCATTGTGTGCTTACATTGGCAGTGCTGTACTAACAGCTCAGTAGGTTTCATAAGCTGGATAGATTAGTGTCTCCCAGCTGTATTCATGTTGATATGTGGTGGTGGTGTCTTACTGAGAGGCATTCATTATTGGAGTTGCATGTTTCTGTGTGCTGTTGTGAGAATGTCTGTGCTTGAATTAGAGCAATGAACAAACATTACATTTCTTGTTAAACTTGGCAAGAGGAAGTGAAATCAAAGACATGTTAGTCCAAGTTTATGGGGATAATGCCACGGAGAAAATGGCAGAGTGCAAATGGGGTAGACATTTTTCGAGGAAGCATCATGAGGAAGAGAGATCAGGGCAGCCAGTAACAGGCAAGCAGAACTGATGAAAAGATTATAGAAATTAATCAAATTGTGCATCAAAATCATTGACTGTGATAAGTGTAGCTGACCAAGTAAACATTGATAAAGAAACATGAAAATCTTAACTGAAAAGCTTGTCTTGAGAAAAGTGTGTGCAAAAATGGTCCTCAAGGAGCTCAGTGTTGAACAAAAGCAAAGAGCTCACTGGGCACTGTCTGTGAGAGTCTTTAGACAGTGAACAAATGACTGTATTGGAACATTCTCTCTACTCACCTGATCCGGCCCCCAATGATAAAGGAAATATTGAAAGGAAGACACGCTGATGATATTCAGGATATCAAGGATAATATGAAGACAGCTCTGATGGCCATTCCAGAAAGAGTTCCAAAATTGCTCTGAAGGGAGGACTAGGTGCTGGCATTGGTGTACAGCTTCCTAAGGGAGTACTTTGAAAGCAACAGTAGTGATACTCAGCAATGAGGTCTATAGCATTTTTTCTATGATAAGCTCAAGAACTTAACTGTCAGATCTCATATACCATATTCTCTTTCCCCATTCATTCCTGGATGACCATTTATGTTGTTTTATATCATGGCTGAAATGAAAATGGGATTGCAGGTATCTCTTTTGAAATTCTGATTTCATTTATTTTGGATATATACCTAGAAGTATTCATGAAATTTCTGGATCATATGGTATTTATATTTAAAATTTGGGGGAACCTTCATTCCATTTTTCCATAGAAGCTACACCATTTTACAATCCCAACAGTGCAGAGGGGTTCCAATTTCTCCACATCCTTGCCAATACTTGGAGTAGCCATGCTAATGGATGTGAGATTTGGCATCTTTTAAAGAGTCTAGGCTGGGTATCATGGCCCACCCCTGTAATACTAGCACTCTGGGAGGTCAAGGTAGATGGACTGCTTGAGCTCAGAAGTTCAAGACCAGCCTGAGCAAGAACGAGACCTTGTCTCTACTAAAAATAGAAAAATTTAGCCAGGCGTAGTGTAGCACACTTGTAGTCCTGGCCACTTGGGAAGCTGAGGCAAGAGGACTGTTCAAGCCCAAGAATTTGAGGTTGCTGTGAACTATGATGATGACACAGCATTCTACCCAGAGTGAGACTCCGTCTTAAATAAATAAATAAATAAAAAGAGCTTGTAATCTTATATACATCTAAGATTTCATCAACAACTACCATTGCTACTGGAAACATTGCCTGAATACCCTCCAAGGTGGGAGGCTAATAGCCCCACTCTATCCTACCACACAGAGGATGCCACTATAGACAGCAAGGCAGGAAACAGCCATCACAGATCTTTAAGATGTAGCCTTAGTCACAGAACATTAGTCTTTATATGTCACTAAAGGCCCAGCACTTTGATCAAGCAAGAGCTACCTCGGCAAGAGAAAGGGAATAACAGTACAACTACAGTTTTGTTTTCATGGATGAAAAGGAAAGAATGTCATAAGGCAGAGAAAGGCCTTCCCAGATAATGGTATTTATGCATATAAGATCAGGCATCTTCAAACCATGCATTGAGTTTTGGCTCAAAATGGCCACCTAGGGTTTTGCCTATATCATATAAATATGTATTTTTATTTAAGACAGAGTCTCAAGCTGTCGCCTTGGATAGAGTGCTGTGGAGTCATCATAGCTCACAGCAACCTCCAACTCTTGAGCTCAAGTGATCCTCTTGCTTCAGTTCTTTCTATTATTAGTAGAGATGGGGTCTCGCTCTTGCTTGGGCTGATCTCAAACTCGTGAGCTCAAGTAATTCACCTGCCTCAGCCTCCCAGAGTACTAGGATTATAGGCGTGAGCCACTGTGCCCGTGCCTATTTAAAAAATTTTTCTTTTCATATAAATATTATGTCATTGGATGAGAGGCAACTCATAGGGATGATTTCTTGATCACAATGACATTATTCCATCTTTAGTTTTATAATACAAAAATTAAGAATTTCAAATATCTAGCAAGTAAAAGATCCTAAACTCAGACTAGATGGGGATTAGTTTTAAAATTTGTTTTCTTAGACACTAAGGCTTTGTGCATGCAATGAATATTTCATAATTCCAAAACCTAAGGGAAAAAAGAGGGGGGAAGTCTAGACCCTTTCTATACAAAAGAGGGGTCTCCAAATCACCAGCACTGAAGTCACCTGGAAACTTTTTAGAAATGCAAAATCTTTTGGCCCTTTCCAGACTCATTAACCAAGTTCGGGAAGCCTGGTCCTAAAGCTCATCAAGGTCCTGGTGACACAGTCCCTACAGCTTCTGCTCCAAAGTGCAAACCAAGAAGTTCTGACCCAACACTTCACATTTCTTTCAAGTACAGTGAGAAGAGGAGAACTGGTGGAGGAGGAGTATAAGCATTCTTTATCTTCTATTCAGCATAAAACTTTGCCCATCAAATAAGGGAAAGACAAAAACAAAGTGTTAGGGCACTGAACACAGCTGGCTGACAAATTAGTGCTGACAAAGGCTGAGGGAAGCACCTTTTCCTTCTTTAGAGGAGCTAACCTACACTTAACCCTGTGCTAGGGCCAAATTTTGAGCTGGGAGCAAGCTTGGAAGGAGGAAGAGAAGCTTGGTTTAACAGAAATTTTGTTCTGAGATGAAGTTTCAAACAAATAAAGGTGACTTCTGAGCTACTAAGTAAAGAGTATTTTTTAAAATTCAAGACTCCACACACAAGTACACATTGTAGATTAGATGCTTTTCTGCTTCCAAAAACCAAACAACAACAAAAAAGGAACCCTGTGAAGTTTTTTGGTTCTTAAATGATGCTGAGAGAGTGATTCAGTTTTGAATTTAATAGTTAAAGCTGTAAACTTACTTTCTCAGTGTGTATGCAAATCTCATGTCCTTCCAAACATTAAGAGATTAAAATCCAGCTCTTCTAAACTTGGCTCATTAAAAGGAATCTTCCTGCCAAGTACTGAACTTGAACTGCTTTTAAGTTTGTTGCAAATAAAGGTCAAACTGTTTTACTTTCTTCTTAAAGATTTAGGGAAAACAAACAAGCATGAGAGTAAAAGGTGGAAGAACTGAATGAGCATTGAGAACTAACCATTCATTCAAAGTGATTTAGAGAGAACAGGGTTTCATTTATTTGCCAGCTCCCTGTCTTCTCATCTCTCCCTTCAAACCTCTTCACATTTGCATTGTTCATGTAAAATGAGTCAGGGAATGCAAAAGTGAAGGTTCTCATAGCAACTGTTAACAATCCCACAGTGCACATGAGCAGTATTGGTAATCAGTAATTGGGCTGTTGCTAAAGGTGAACCCTTAATATACCACATGTGTGAAGTGGGCGAACTAGCGTTCTAAAAGTATTTTAGACTTACGTATTTCACAACTTATTAGTTTAAATTTCTAACTTTAAAAATGGGCACCTGACAAGACAAATCCCAGATAAAGCAAATGGTTAGCAAGATGATACTATAATCCCAACACAAAAAAAACTGGGAATAGAAGAGGGTTGGGGCTACATAGGGGCCTAAATCTTGCACAGACATCTGGGAGGCATTTGAACAAAAAGAGGACCCCAAATAAGCAGTTGCCCCACTAAAGCTGATAAGACCATTCAACACAGCTTCTCCACTTCTCCCTGGTGCTAACCCAAAAGGCCAAAGCCCTCATCTCACTAGGACTTTAATTGCTCTTGTGAGAACTGGATCAATGGCATTAGCATTAGCCCTTGGCTAGCTCACCTTTGAGCTAAGGATACTTTAAAAGTGAGATCTCTCATCCAATTACAGTGTTTATCTGATGAACTAAGGGAAGACACAACCTGTCTTCTGTGTTGTGACCTCCTACTCATATAGCTTACATTTATGGCGGGCAAAAATTTAAACACTCAATTTACTTAGCAGCTGACTTGATTTCATTTCTCAAAATGTAAGAGCATAAGGGGAAGCGTTCATAAGGTCATGGCATTTTAGGCCTTGAGAGAATTTCAACTGCCATTTAATATAATCTAAGGCCATAGAGCTAGGACTATAACTTGGAGTTAATGATGGGTGACTGGGGATGGGGTAAAGCCTATAAAAGCACAATGAGACTCAAAGAAGTGCAGACAGACACCTGTGTTGATCTTTGCTTTAAGCTGGCTGAGAGCTTGGATGAGAAACAAGGTCTTTCAATTTCTTATTCAGTAAACTTTATTACCAGCTTTCCTTTAAAATATTTCCTCCAATGCATCTTCTCCTATTTTATTCCCCTACAATTAGGCTTTCCTATGTTAATCTTACCACATTATTTCTTGCTTAATTGAAAAGTAACAATCTCCTTGCCTCTACAGAATCACAGAAAGCATGGGGGCAAAACAAAAGTACCAATGTGGGCAGGTGTGGTAGCTCACACCTGTAATCCTAGCACTCTGAGAGGTTAAGGTGGGAAGATTGCTTGAGGTCAGGAGTTTGAGATCAGCCTGAGCAAAGCGAGACCCTGTCTTTACTAAAAATAGAAAAATTAGTTGGGCCTGGTGGCATGTGCCTGTAGTCTCAGCTACTTGGGAGGCTGAGGTAGGAGGATAGCTTGAGCCTAGGAGTTTGAGCTTGAGGTTGCTGTGAGCTAGGCAGAGGCTACAGCACTCTATCCTGGGGCGACAGAGCAAAGCAAGACTTTGTTCCCCCTCCCTAAAAATGAAGCAGCACAAATTCTAAGAATGGTGGGGTCCTCTTTGGCTCAATGCTTGCTATTATAAAATCAAGACCAATCACTGATGAATGAGAAAACAGAGCTGAGTAAGGCTAAAAGAGATAATCAATGAGGACAAGTACACACACCAACATGTTATTCATTTAGGTGAAAACGGAGGAGGACACAAAACACAGAGTATCTGATAAGTGATGATCAGTCCAGGGTCCTCAGGGATTAGTTGTCATTCATACTTTTTTAGCTGAAATGCTGGGAAGCACTGGCCTTGAGATCCCTCTTCTATTTGCAGTGTCCTCTGCTTTCAGCGGGTTGTAATTCAGCCAGTATTTATATTTTATCAGGACATCACAGATATTCTCATAATGTCATTAAATAATAGAATCCAAATATGCTTTGAAGTATATGAATGAATCATTTTGCCATTCTTCTACCCCATTATTTCCTGAAATGTGAACTAAAATTATAAAGCCCTTATCATATCTAGGGACTGCTTGAAAAACTCAGACAGCAAACATGTAGATATTCTGGATGTGCAAATTCCCAGAGGCTTCCAGACAAGGCTATAAACTATATTACTTAATTGTTACTTCCAGGTTTTCTCACCCTGGAAGTATCTGGGCCTAACAGATGACCCAAGCTGCCTGAAAGGTGGTTTTTGAACCCCAAACACCCACTGGCCTCACAATGGCTTAAAATTTGAACAGAGGACTTAAAAGCAAGAATTTCCCTAAAAAGCCAGGATATACAATTGTCATGGTCACCTTCCAAACTGGGGCAATATGACTACTATTGCCACAGAACAAGTTTGGGGACTACTTGAACTTTTTTTTGTTTGAGTAGGAGAGACCATTCGGCCAAAATATTCAAATTCTATTATAAAAATACACAGAGGTGTGGTGGCTCACACCTCTAATCCTGGCACTCTGGAAGGACAAGGTGGGAGAATTGCTTGAGGTCATAAATCTGAGACCAACCCCAGTAACTGAGAGACCCCCATCTCTACTAAAAACAGAAAAATTAGCTGGGCACAGTAACACATGGCTGTAGTCCTAACTGCTCCAGAGGCTTGAGGCAAGAGGATTGCCTGAATCCAGGAGTTTGAGGTTGCAGTGAGCTATGAAGAATGACATCACTGTGCTCTAGCCTGGGTGACAAAGTGAGAGACTCTGTCTCAAAAAATTAGGTAAATACAAATACACAGTGGCAAATGGGGAAATATGTTGTCAATTCAATAAAGGGCAAATGGAAGATCTTTGTACCTGTATCCTTATAACTTTCTATAAATATGAAATTATATCAAATACAAAGAACAGAATCAAATGATCCTGGGACATCTGATCACCACAATCACACCACTCTGTGAAAGGTACATCACAGGCAACAGTTCAGGAAACCTCAGCAATGGTATCTGCAGAGGAAAGCCCTTTGTTAGCAGACAGTGTTAACATCTCTGCACCAGTTTTGTTTAACCCTTTCATCTCCAATTAGAAAGGAGGGCTCCTGGGTGGTCGGCAAATATTCTATCCCTCTAACCTGTTTACTCTAAAGTCATACTCTCAAGTATCACCAGGACTAGGCAAGTTGCTTGGCTTTTTATTAATAAAGCAGCTGAATAATTTATAACGGTTGCACAGGGCCCATTAGAAGTACGAGAGCAGTAATAACTGGGTTAGGACTTTGCTTGCTCAGGGCTAAAGTTTAATTTGTCCATAAATGCCTTAGCTCATAAACCCATCCCACAGGTCTGACCTACTCCTCTATCACATGTCTTAGTCATGCGAGTTTCATCTTGCCTGTGGTCCTATCCGTGTCATCTCCGAGACAAATAAAACAATCCAAACCCTCAGACAACAACAAAAACTCCATACTTCCATTATTCTATTTCCTAAATAGGGCCACCACCACAGGGCCCCCTTTGTAAGCTTTGCTTTTGCTCATACCAAAAGAAAGGCAGTGCCAGGTTGATTCCTAGCCAACAAGAGAGCATAGGCAGATGTAGTCATTGAAGGGAAGACTGGAAAGCTCCCTCATTACCTGGAGAAATTTAAGAGGTAAGGCGTAGGTAAGAGTATGTTCAAGGTCAGTACAGGTACTGCATTCTAAATGAGGGCACCTACAATGAGGTCAAGAAAATGTGCTCTGCTATTTATTTAGCAAGTTACTTTCTTTTCTAGGCCTTGGTTTTCTCATCTGCAAAATGAGGATTTAATGGTACCTACCTCATAGGGCTATGGTAAGGATTAAATTAACTAACCCATGGCATATAAGAACTCTTAAAAGCTATTATTAAACATTCAGACCTGGAATGAACCTTAGAAAAACCTAATCCAACCTCCTTACTCTACAAAAAAAAAAAAATGCAGGCCCACTGAGGCTGTATGACCTACTTAAGGCTCTGTGACTTTGGGGGTCCAGGCATTAGTCTAATTCTCCTGAAAACCATCCAGTTTGGTTCTCTGGTTATGGTTTCAGCACTGCCGTGGCTCCAACACTCTTTTTCTATAGAAACAGTAGGGTTATTGTTTTCTGAATTTTAAAGTAACCAAAATGTTAGCTCAGAAATATCAGTGCTCATTCATTCATCCAAGAACAAACTAGTGAGTGCTGACTCAGTGAAGCACTATTTTAGGCACTGTTACAGTGGACTCAGTGGTGACAAGAAAGTCCTCACCCTCAAGCATTTTACATGCTGGTGATGGAAAGAGTGACATGAGAGTGAGTGATGACAGGGATTGAAGGCAGGAGTGATGTACCTAGACAGAGGTGATTTCTTTGCAGTGTGATCTCTAGGAAGATGGCACTATAACACTTGTTTCAACATACACATATATAAACATGCATGGATGTATGTGATAGGAAGAAATTATACAAAGTGGCATCACCCTCTAAAAATTTCACTCTTGAGAAATCATATCAAAAATAAACACACTACTCATTAATGACTTTATCAGAATTGACCTTTTCTGGTCTTTGGGCCTTACCTCCCTCACTGTTTTGGAGCAGATGGGTGGGTCAGAGCAAAAGGGCACCACAGTAACGGAAGCAGGCATTATTTCACCCTTTCAGGTGAAGTTCATTTCTCTACCCTCTCAAGGTTGGGGCCTTTGGCATTTGTACTATGTACCATGAAATCCCTGCCTCAAAAACCAGTTCAGAGGATCAAAGAGCTATTATTAATGTTTCAGTTTAGGCTAACTGAGAGAGGGAATGGTGGTAGAGGCAGGCCACTCACCCTCCATTCACCAGCCCTGTTCCACAACGGAGCCATTGAGCAGGCGCCACAATAGAGGGCTGAGAATAAAAGGCCGAAGGAAAGCGTACAGAGTCCCCTGGCACAGACTCGGTCATTCATCACCAGGCAAGTGCCAGTATCGGGGAACAGCAATCTCAATTTCTGCAAATCCTCCAACTTGCAACAGCTGCTAGTGACTCTGGTGGGCGGCTTTGCTGCTTACGCAAGTTTCCAATACTGAGCCCTGGCCCACAGCCAAGTAGACATTACTTAGGTTAGAGACACACTTGCTGCAGAGAGCAGCAACAATGGACTTCACAGCTTATAAAGCAGCTTACAAAGGGCTCCCGTGTATTTCAAAAAGCACTTCAGATAGCTGGTGAGAGAAGCTATCTGCACAAATGCATTCAAGCAGTTTATTCCTAACCCACTTAATTCAAGGTTTCTGTCAGGAGCCAGTGACACAGTAGAGGAAGGTGCAGAGAACTGCAAAAGGGCTGGATAGACTGGCTGCTGGAGGAATGCAGTCAAGGCACATCCACCCTCCTCTGGAGCACCAGCTCAGCAGGATGGGGAGTGACTGGCAGCAATCAGCCCTTCACCAGTTAACAAACGTAATGAAAAAATGAAAGATAATTCGTGCAATTCCACAGCTCTTTAGTGAGCTGTCTGTTAAAACTGCTTTCATCAGTATTGCTAAGCAGCATTTCTAATGCTGAATGAACCCTCCAAGTGCCATCTACATGCTGCTGCCACACCATCCAAAGGTACTTTCATCTGACTGAATAGGTGACACCAGCCAATGGCATCTTCTTGTACTGCCTTACTACTCTGAAGTATCTAGGGCCCCACTCATCTCCTCTATGACAGCTAGGCCTGTCCTGTTAGGCCATTGGTTCTCAGCCTTCCTAATGCTGCGATGTATTTTTATTGTTACAAAGGGGTCGCGACCCACAGGTTGAGAACCGCTGTGTTAGGCAAACCTTATTAGTTATTAGAGAACAATTTCACTAGGTAATAGGCTCAGAGATCAAAAGAAGCTAGAGACTGAGGCATAAAAGCCTATTTTTGGAGCCTGGAGTTCAAGAAAGCCACAAAAGGGTACAGAAAACAGCCAAAAAGGGAGCATCTCAAGAGAAGAAATACAGAAGTAGGTAACAACTCTTTAACAGATTTGTCTTGGTCATCAACATTTCAAAAGGATTTCTTTAGATCTTTGTTTATAAAAATGAACTAATGTGAAGATGTGAGGTGAGAACTAGTTCTAACTGAACTCTTAAATATTTAAGTGAAAGGAGGCTTCACATGACTTTGGATCCCACATAGAAACCTGACCGCAGATAATGCGTGTAGTGCTAGGTATGGGGTTTCTTAGAGAACTCTGTGAGTCAGCAGATCCCAGGATAAGAAATTATTATAAGAATAATTGGCTTGGCATGGTGGCTCACGCCTATAATCCTAGAACTCAGAGGCTAAGGCGGGAAGATCTCTTGAGATCAGGAATTGGAGACCAGCCTAAACAAGATCAAGACCTTGTCTCTAGCATTGTGGTGGGCACCTGAAGTCCCAGCTACTTGGGAGGCTTGAGGCAGAAGGATCACTTAAGCCCACGAGTTTGAGTTTGCTGTGAGCTACGCTGATGGCACAGCACTCTAGACTGGGCAACAGAGTGAGACTGTCTGAAAAAAAGGCAAAAAAAAGAATAATTAATAGGATCAAAAGAGATATAAAAAGCCATATCAAACATTAACTGGATTCTAGTCCAAACTAGAATCTGGACTGTGAAGTAGCACGACTCAAGTGCTAGTACACTGAAGGAATAAAAGCCTGATCAACCTCCTAGCCCTCATTCCAATGGGTAAAACCTATTTCCTAAGGGAATAGGGAGTATAACATGGCAATGTTTACTGTGAGGCCAGCTTCACAGCATGAAATGGGTCAAAGTCAGAGTAGGCTGAGAATGCTATTACTCCATACCATGTAATTTCTCTTACTATTATATGATATGGCATGAGCAGCAATGAGATGCCTTAATTAATGAGATCACATTCTGAATTAATACATAATCTGTACTTGGATCGTCAGCCTCAAATGCAACCCTTCATGTCTTGGTTATTCCAATAGCTACTAACAGAATGAGGATTATATGGGAGACAATCTTTAGGGAGAATGTGGGAAATTAAAAGTTTTTACCAAATGCAGAATTTATTTATTTATTTATTTTCTTCTTTTTTTTTACTGCTGGGGATTCATTGAGGGTACAACAAAGCCAGGTTACGCTGATTGCATTTGTTAGGTAAAGTCCCTCTTGTAATCGTGTCTTGCCCCCAAAAGGTGTGGCACACACCAAGGCCCCAACCCTTCCCTACTTCCCTCTCTCCAATTGCAGAAATTTTGTTTGCCTACCTATAATACACATCTATTTCCAGTGTGACTTCTCTACATGTTTCAAGTTATATTTTAAAAGTTACAGTTCAGCCAGGTATGGTGGCTCATACCTATAATCCTAGCACTCTGGAAAGCCAATGCAAGAGGATCGCTTAGCTTAAGAGTTCGGGACCAGCCTGAGCAAGAGTGAGACACCATCTCTACAAAAAAAAAACAGAAAAGTTACCCAAGCCTATAGTCCCACCTATTCAGGAGGCTGAGGCAGGATGATCCCTTGAACCTAGGAGTTTGAGGTTGTAGTAAGCTACAATGATGCCCCCACCCTCTTACCAGGGTGACAGAGCAAGACTCAGTCTCAAAGAAAAAAGTTACAATTCACTAATAGGAAGGATTCCTCCAACAGAAATCACAGAACCAAAATTAGAGCTCACAGAGGAAAATCATAATGGCAGGACCACAGACCTACCCACCAGAGCTTGCTTTCTGCCCCATTCTCGTGACAGAAACCAGCCAAAGACTAGGTTAAGCAGTCTTGGGCAGGAATAGGAAGGCTCCGATCACAGATCCACAATCCATGACTGTGCATTTCTGATTTGTTTCTTGTCCTCTAGATTCTGAAGTGACCATCTGCCAAGAGCAATGGTTGCTCCAAGAAGATTTGCTACTGGCAACTTTAATTTAAGAAGCCTACCTCTGACCTGGTATTTTACACTTTAAAAGAACATGCAGTCCTATAGTGTAATCTAATTGCCTTTTGTCAAAAATAAGTTCCTCACAGGCATACACTATTTCCTCTTTTTTTCCCTTGCAGTGGCCAGGGATTAATAGGTGTTAATAAATAACCACTGACTAATCAATTATAAAAAAAAAAAGAGATCTGAGCACATATACTAGCAAGAACAAGTATTCGTTACCATATCTTCCCACCCACCGAACTGCGGAGGAGTACATTCTCTCTGCTGAAATCAAGGCAGGCTGCTTACAAGGAATACCATGTGAAAGGGAAAGATGGCCACTCTACGCAATATGCCTATTTTCATCTGAAGGGTTGGTCTGTCGTTAGCACTTCCCAATCAGAAGCACTCACAAATAAGTCTAAACTTGGAAAAGAACAACAACAAAAAAAATTTCTCTATCAAACAATGAGAATCAAGAGTAAAAAAGAAACAGTTTGCAGAAAAAGAGACTAAAATACATCAGAGCCTTAGAAGAGTTATTTCTGCATTCCCTGCACATACGACATCATTCATGAAGAAGGCAATGGGACAAATATAGCATAAATGTCGTCTGCTCTAGCTTGTAATTTAAAATGCAAATGCTAATGAGTGAACTGGTATATCAGTGGAGTTAATAACCGCATGCCTAGCGCAGGGGCTGCATCCAAAACACACACAGAGAAGAGACAGACACCATGTTCCAATTTAAAAATAAAAACACCCAAATTAACCCTAGAAAAATCACTAGCAGATGTACCAGCTCAGGAAAAGGAGGCACACAAGGGCAGGGAAATCGGAACTTCTCCACCGGTGGTAGACTAACCAGTTGATTTAAATATTTTCCTACATTTAGTAAAGGTAAGCATGGGAGTTACTAGGGTTCACTGAGGAATGCTATTGTAAAAGAATTATAGAGTATAATAAGTATAATAAGGAAACACTACAGGGAGTCCAGAAACCTTGAACAGGAAGTTTTCCCCAAAGCTCACTTTAGAAGCCTGTATTCTTTCAGGAGCCATGAGATGTAGATCTCATTTACTTTATCATGGGCAAAGGGTGAAGTAGCTTTGGTTAAAAAGACCTAAAAACTTACAAGGTCTGGATTAAGTGTATAATTTAAATAAATAGGAAAAGGCTCTAATGACGCAAAAACACAACTGAGATAATACGGTTGTGTCTCAAATGCCTTCCGAATATGAAAGGAACTTCTGTGAACCATTTTTGCTCCTACTATGACTGTGGTTGACCCTCCTGCAGCAGAATCTGGGAGTACTCTGCTGCACTGAGATGAAGGGCAGCTCACTGGGCTTCTTCAGAGGCCCCCACAGGTGGTGTGAGGAAGTGTATGCTTCGGTCAGTGGCACTGCCCAGTTCCAGGACAGAAACTTTCAGATGCCCTCTCCAAGCCAACAGGAGGGTGTGCCTGTACTGGACATCTACTGTGTTCTAATTCCCACGTTAGTGCTATTCATTCAAATTTTATACGAAGGACCCAGCACAACTCTGGCAAATCCAGCCCATAAAATTGGAGAAGCTTCAGGAAAACTTTGTAAGAAACTTGGAAAGAAATTCAAGGTGATCAAAGATCTAGGGTTTGGGAGGGGGGCAAACAGTTTTTCAAAGATGAAGAACAGTTTTATTTATTTTTAAACCCGGTCAAATCTGGATTTTTTTTTGGGGGTGTGTGTGTGTGTGTGTGCATCAATGTGTGTGAGAGGTGGTTTCCACAGCAACCAAGATTAAATCTTACAGCAGTGTGCACTGTTCACCCTGGGGTTGCCCATTACCAGATTTCAAAGCATTAACCTTTAATTTCAAATTACCACACCATTTCCACTCCCTTTCCTGCACCAAGGTTCTGCCATTTTCTATTATTAGTATGGCCAAATGGAGCCCCCACAGAGCTGAAATAGTGGTGAGTAGCCCAGTAGCTTGTCAACATTACTAAGTAGGTGCCAGGAAATGTCCACAGGCTGACAAGATGGTGCTGAAAAATCCACGCTGAAGTCTATTCTTCTGGGAAAGTCACAAGGATGAAATTAGAACAGAGGTATTTGGGCACAACCGAAAACACAGGTGCTGAAACTGGGAAACGATCTAGCAGAGAAAGCCACTGATGGCTTTTTGTAAGATGTCCATTCTATCCCCCAATGCCCACCAGGTAGTGGGCAGCGCAGACAAACCTAAACAGACTCAAAAAAGACATTAAAGCAGAAAGGAAGACGATAGACCTGAAAGGAATGCTTAGAGAAAGCTCATAGGTCTGACCTTCAGGACCACGCTACTGGCTCTTATTAGTAAAGAATATGCCTCATTCCCATCCAAGATACTTATCCATTTTAAAACTCAAAAGTAGTAAGAGTAAAAAGCACTAGTAGAGGGGTTCAGTGAAGAACAGAAGCACTAGTCAGACAATTTAGGAGGAAAGAATTCTTTCTAATCACTGCAGTCCCCATGCCCCAGGCCGCCAAATGGTACTGGTCCATGGCCTGTTAGGAACTGGGCTACACAGCATCATCACCTGAGCTCTCCCTCCTGTCCCATCTCTCTGTCTTTCCCTTGCACCCTCCCCTGGTCTGTGGAAAAACTTCCATGAAACCAGTCCCTGGTACCAAAAAGGTTGGGGACCACTGATGTAACAGCAGAGGATAAATAACATCTATCTTTTCTTGGCACACAAAACACAACATCCAATTAGAAAGCTGTACCATCCTCATCCATCTGATTTCACAGAAGGTGATGCCTTTTCTAGGACTATCTTTCCCTTAGTTATAGGAGGCCCTAGATAGGATGGCACATAAATGCCATATGGGACTTGCTGTCTTCCTGACATCCAGGTCACCAGCATCACATCAAGATAAGCACACCAGTCTGATGGAAATAATGAATTTGGAAGCAGGAAAACAAGAATTCATCTTTAAGTGTTTTAGCTCTAAGGTCTGTGACTGCCATTAAACCATGCTGAATAACCCTTATTTTTATTGACAGCTTTATTTATTACTGTGCCTCAATCAAGAAAATATTTGAAATCATTACCGAACAAATTGAATCCCTCCTGCTGTTACCCTGAAACACTCCATAATGCCATGAAAGTCTATTCTTTATTCCTGCTATATTAGCCTTTGAATATAGGCATTTTTAGGTTCTTTACCATCCAGATCATCCTCCTGATTTGATCCACCCGAAGTTTGCTGATGTCCTTCATAAAAGGATGGACCTCAGTTGGAACACCACACTGACCCCAGCTAAGCCAGCACTTGGCTCCACCCCATCTGGATTATTTCTGGGTTACAGACCAAGACTGCCTTAGACTTCTTGACAGTAGCTCCATATTTATTTTATTAGTTTGCAAAATCTGACTTGTTTTCATTTGTATGGTATTTAAAGCATGTTTCTCCTACTGTACCCTTAAACTTTTAAAAATATTATTTCCCCATGTTTACATATTCATTATGTCAGTACACACAATTACTTTGCTTGAAGGCTGGAATTATTAGCACACATTTCTATATTTCTAGCATTGTGCTCAGTGGATATAAAAGAAAATCATTAAATAATCATGTGTTTGAATGACCCTGAAGTATGATGAGGCTCATTCTGGGAATGATTTGTGATGTAACGATAGAAAATAAGCAGGCCATAATTGGAGATTTCCACATTCACCCACATGACCTGTGGGAATGCTGCAGAGACTGGGAAGTGAGGGCAGAGCAGTGACTGCTCAATGGGAGGCGAGGGGAGAGGATATTTACATCCCAGCATAAAAGCAGAGAGAAAAATGATGAGCATACATCCATTTCTGTTAGGCAACTCTTCCTGAAATCTGATACAGGGAAAGCTGTTGTGCACAGATGAATCAAACCCAGCCTGCCCAAAGAAAATATTGCAGATCTTCTTGGAACCTCACATGCTATCTCCCTGGGGAAGTCTTCCCCCTTCCCCTGAAATCTTTTTCATTCAAAAATTCATTGTGCTCTTTCCTCTACACTCTCATAGTATGGTGCTTATACTTCTGATTAACTGGTCTCTTGTTTTTCTTTATTTGTATTTTTCATATGGCTGCATACATTATTAGACTAAAAGATATTCAAGGTAGAAGATACCTCATTAATTTATTTATCATCACAATTTATCTTCTGAAGACTGTCTTTCTTACTGTATGCTTGTGAACATCTTGACTTCATTAAAAAAGCACTCCCCAAATTTGTTCACTGTGCTAGCTAATTCTTTCCTAGAAGTGACCCTCTAGGATCCCCTAATAAGAACATAATTCCGTTAATTCCTATAATGATTATATTTAAAAGTAGAGAACTAGACCAACTCCAAAAAGTGTCATGTGAAGCTGCCATTTCTAACAATAGGACACAACTGAAAGGAAGTAGGCAGTGAAGACAGAATCAAACTGTGAAGTCCCAAGAGAAAGAATACCCCACTTTACAAATACCCATTAAGTTGCAATTCAATTAAAGCATCTGAAAGGAATTCATAAGTATCAGCAGACCCTGTAATTGCTTAATTAAGGATAGAAGCCTAGCAAACACACAACCAAAATAACGGCCTGATTCATTAGCACCTCTGTGATAGCAGAATGGGATTTCTCACTTAAACATACATTGGCTTTAATTGTGTAATTTAGTTAGGCACTGGTAATCAATGGGGACCCACCATTCCTTGGGGCCAGGAGATGAGAAGGATATTCCTGTTCACCTTCCCTCCCTTCCTCTCATTAGAAGTTTTTGGTCTATTAAAATTAAAATAGGCAGTGGATATTCCAATTAGGATAGGCCAGAGAAGAGACCTTAAGGAGGAAGGAGGAAATGAGGCACCTTATTCAAAGGCATTCAGGGTGGAAGAACACAAACTAACCACCATTTGTCAAATCCCAGACACCCAGAACCTTTCTCATTGCCTCCCATGTCAAAATGCAACTCCAAAGGGGAGCTGTAATGGGGGGAGAGAGGCAAAGAGATTGAGAGAGGACAAAGGCAGGGGAGTAAGGAGAAGGAGAGAGAAAAAGTGAGAATGAGGGTGATGGAGAGGGAGAAAGAGAAGAAAAGAGTAGAAATTTAAAGAAGAAAAGAAAAATGCCGAAGAACAGGAAATGGTAAGTCTTAGATTCTAGTCTCATTTCATGTGAATAGGCAACTGGTTCATTATAAGTCACCCGCTGTGATCCACTCATCCACATGGGAACCCCCTGCCAAGTGGCTGCTGCCTTCCAAGTGGTTTGTACCAAGAGTTCCAAGCAAGGTGACTGACATCCATTCCCAAACCCCTATCTGCCTCTGTCTGTAATTCATCATGCTTATTGCTGTATCGCCCTTAAGAATATGGAAATTCAAAAGGGATTGGACTCACTAAGTTGCAAAAGACTCTAAATACTTGATAAAGACTCTTTAGATGACTTTGCATTGATATCTCAAATTATTCTCTTCCAATTCAGAAGAAAAGCATTTGGTTTACAGGCACTATACCTTGAGACCTGCTATGCTTATCCAACAAGACAACTTCCTGAACTGTGCCCACAGCATGACCCTGATTTTCAAGAGCAAAGGAGATAATTCAAATTAAGGAAACTTAATATACAGGTTATAGTAGGCTGGGTGCAGTGGCTCATGCCTGTAATCCTAGCATTCTGGGAGGCTGAGGTAGGTGCATTGCCTGAGCTCACAAGTTTGAGACCAGCATGAGCTAGAGCAAGACCTCATCTCTAAAAATAACTGGGCATTGTGGTGGGTGTCTGTAGTCCCAGCTACTTTGGGAGGCTGAGGCAAGAGAATTGCTTGAGCCCAAGAGTTTGAGGATGCTGTGAGCTGTGATGTCGCAGCACTCTACCAGGGGCAAGAAAGTGAGCCTCTATATATATAAAAAAGTATATATATATATATATATGTGTGTGTGTGTGTGTATATATATATATAGGTCATAGTAATAAGACACAAACTCCATGCTTACTGGTGCTGCTATTAAATAAAAATGTGAATCAAGGGCCAAGTGATTTCCAAATATGTGACTCAGTCTCCTGTTAGACAAGACACTAACGTCTGACACATATGACAAGTGACAGTAAACTAAAAATAAAGACTGCACATGAACTGCTTTCGCTATCATGCAAGAAAATGTATGGAGTTCACTGCATATTAGCTGAGGGAAAAGAGTGCTTTTTTACAAATGCAGGCTGCATGGGGATCTTGGCTTTCGGGCTAACTTAGGATAAGAACTGACCGTGACTGCCTCCTAGACTGAAATAAGCATACACAGGAGGCCACTGCAGCAGCAGGCAGAGACATCTTGAACTGTGTCAGCTCTGGTGTAAAGTCACCTCGCCAACCAAACCTAAGCCAGGTGCTTAAAGGACCAAAGGACAAGAGTGCTCAGGAGGCACTGACCTGTTAGTTACAGCTGACTGTCCCCGGCCCCACCTGCTAGCCCATCTGACCACACAATCACTCCACATACAGGGGTGCAGGAACCGTGACAGAGAGGCCAGCTGGCTCCGGCCAAATGCCACTCCCTATCAAGCTGTGGGGCCGTCTGCCCAAAAAAGCCACACAAAAATGGAAAGTGTTAACCCCACCTTGAAGTACAGAGGGCTCTCCAAAGGCTGGGATTAATGAGAGGAACACATGAGGGAGTGCTCCCAAAAATTATCTGGACTTTACCCTTGAGAGTCACACCCCAACTCCCTTGCTGCAAAGAGACATCATTTCCATCAGAATCCCATGTTTACATAACGGAGAGTGCACACTACAGACATCTGCAACACTGTCCGATGGCGATCACTATCCTGGTGAGCAATCCTACACAAATACTGTGTCTGCATCTACACTCATTTTTAGCTTTTTCTCAGAGGACCAAGGGGTCCTTCCTTCACTAAGGCTACTCCCCCCACCTACACTCTCTGTCCATGTCATTCATTCTATTTCCTCTAGGTCACTACTCTATTAATTATCTATTGCAGACTTTCCTAGTTCCTTCTCAGAATGCAAACCAGTGCTTTTAATATTTTAAATCTCATATTGCCCAAGATATTTTCTCACTCCATCTTTTTTATAACCTCATTTGCCAAGATTTTGTTGAGTTTTACATTCTGTAATTGGTATTATGAAAACAATAGGTATATAGAACAACTTTTTCGACTATCCTTGCCATCTTCTTGATGCCTGAATAAGAATTATACTTCCAAAAGTACTGAAGATGCTGACATCCTTAAAATGTAGTTACTTTGACCCTTCAGCTTTCACTTTTCTCTATTACTTTTCCATTCTGTTAGATATTTACTTGAGAAAAGTAATCTATATTTTATAACTCTTCTTTACCTCCCACATTTACTTCCTAAACACCTGCCATCTGCCTTTAGTTGACTCAAATGTGATGAAACTGTACTGACAAAGGTCACCTGTGACTTACTAATTGAAACTGATAAATAAAATCACTCCACAGTTTTTATGTATTTGATCTTTAATGTAAAACCTGACACTGCTGATGTGCCTCAGAATTCTCTGCTGCCTTGGTTTCCTGAAGACAGACTACTCACTCATGATTCTCCTATTCCCCTGACTGTGCCTTCTCTGCCCATATATATGAATCCTTAGCCTACTCCACACAAGTTGGTGTTTTCTTTTTTTGCTTATACGAAAGATTTTTATTGGCGAGGGAGGGATGCTGCAGAGCAGCACCAAGAAGGAGAGAAAAGGGGGGGGGAAGAAAAAAGAGAGAGAGAGAAGGGAGAGGGGGAGAGAGGAGAGACAGAGAGAGAGAGAAGAGAGAGGAGGCGAGAGGAGGTTGGTGTTTTCTAAGGTTATAAACTTGTTCTCTAATTTACTGCTTATATGCTGGTGACTCCCCAACCTAAATACTGGGTCCAGGCTCCTCTGTTGAGCTTCAACATTCTAAAACCAAACCCCAGTGATCTCTTCCTAAAACCTAATCATAATTTTCATGTTGCCCTAAATTTGTGGACATCACAATCTGAGTGCTCAAGTCTAGGGAACTTCATTTTCTCCCTGACACTCAACATCATCCCTAATTCCTGACCAAAAAGAGTCCAGTCAATCTCCAAATCCTACCAAATTTATCTCCCACTTGTCCAAATCCCTCTGTTTGTCTTCACTGTCAGATTTTAGATCTCTACTCTCGTCTCTTAACTATTCTCCCAGAGTTTTGCCTTATTAATTCCTATTTACCCAGTAAAATGAACTTTCTTAACCCGAGTCTGAGCGTGTGACTCCCACGCTTAATACCTTCCAGTGACTCTGAGGGTCCATAATATATTTCAAGGAAAAAACACTAGCTCCTGAGTTTTCAGCTTCATCCTTACCCTCCTTACTCTTTGCACTCCACTTATAGTCAAGGATATGTGGTTGCCCAGAGGCATGCACACGTATCAGACTTCTACAACTCTGTACAGGCTGCTCCCTCCACCTAGAACTCACCTCTCCTCTTACTCCTTTTTCTCAACACTCGTTTTGTTTTGTTTTTTGCAATTTTTGGCCGGGGCCGGGTTTGAGCCCGCCAACTCCGGTACATGGGGCCGATGCCCTATTCCTTTGAGCCACAGGTGCCGCCCAACACAGTGTACTCTTACTTCAAAACTCAGCTCAGAAACTAACACTTCAGATAGGTGTTTCCCAATCTATACCTTAAGAAATAATCATTCCCGGCCAGAGTGCGGTGGCTCACGCCTGTAATCCTAGCACTCTGTGAGGCTGATGCAGGTGGATTGCCTGTGCTCACAGGTTGGAGACCAGCCTGAGCAAGAGCAAGACCCCATCTCTAAAAAATAGCTGGGTATTGTGGCAAGCACCTGTAGTCCCAGCTACTTGGGAGGCTGTGGCAATATAATTGCTAAAGCCCAAGGGTTTTAGGTTGCTGGGAGCTGTGACACCCCACCAAAAAAAAAAAAAAAAAAAAAAAAAAAGAAAAGAAAAGAAATAATCATTCTCTCTTCAACGCTACTTCTATACCTTCCCTAATTCTATGCTCTCATCAAGTGTCAAACACTACAGCTTGCTTACATGACTATATTACTTTGAGAGTTCCCTGAGGCCTAGCACTGTGTCTTAGCTGCGTAGTCTTTGTGATAGGGTTAGGACAATACAGATTTCCTTGCTCCCAAATCTCAGAGGGAAAAGCCAGGAGCCTTCCAGTGAGCTTAGTCAGAAGGAGGTTGGCACCGTTCCATATTTTGATTTATTTCCCTTAATAGAAAGGTCAAAATCTCCATGGTAGAGCCAAAGGTATATGCACACATGGTACACAACCATACCATTCCAAATTGAGAATTAAGGCAAAGTCTAGTTATAGAAACACTAACTCTTTGCCAAGGGAAGAAAGCATATGTATAATTTGCTTCACGGTAGGCTTGTTCTAGATTCACCTCATTAAAACCTCCCAATAATCCTGAGGGGCAGGAAACAATTTACAGTTATAACTAACATGTACACTGAGGCTCAAAGAGGGTAAATAACCTTCCTAAAGTCATTTGCTTATATATAGTAAAGCTAGGATTCAAACTGAGATCTGCTTTCTCTTAAGACTTTTCCACGTCCTGTATCCTTGCCAGGTTTCTAAAGAAACCAAAAGATGCATCATATAACAGCACATACTATGGCAAGAGAAAAACTTAAAAGCTTTTATTTTTATCATGCATTTACCTCTGTGTAATTTATCTTTCAGAGTATAAGTTAACTCAGGAAATGCTTTTGGAATTGCTAAGCTTAGAATAATGCCAACTACACAGAGGAACTGGCTGATGCAGAGTCAAGCGATCAGACTGCTTGTGTCTAAGCAAGGAAGAACTAGGATTCCACAGAAAAATACCAGCCAAGGGAGAGAGGTCTGTGCTCTGAGCCAATTCCATTCACATAGTTTTGAGTTCAAAAGTCAGAACTTCAATGTTTTCTTTCCCATATAAATCTGGCCAAGTTTCCCCAGAAAAATAATACTGTTTCTCTTTTTCATTTCAGGTATAAAGCTCTACACTACCAAAGGAATGATTTTGCTTTTTCAGCTACATAGCAGAGGATGAGGTGAATATATACAGGGATACCTCAGAGATATTGCAGGTTTAGTTCCAGACCACTGCAATAAAGTGAATGTGGTACAAAAGTGAGTCATACGATTGTTTTTAGTTTCTCAGTGCATATAAGTTTACAGTATACTGTGGTCTATTAGATGTACAATAGCATTATGTCTAAAAACAATATGCATACCCTATTTAAAAAATATTTTACTGATGAAAATGCTAGCAATCATCTGAGCCTTCAGCACAGAACAGTAATCTTTTTGCTAGTGGAAGTTATTGCCTCGATGTTGAAGGCTGCTGACCGGTCATGGTGACGGCTGCTAACCAGTCATGGTGATGGCTGCTAATAGATAGCGTGGCTGTGCCAATTTCTTAAAGTAACAGAACAATAAAGTTTCCTGCATTGATTGACTCTTCCCTTAATGAAAGATTTCTCTGTAGCATGCAACACTGTTTCACAGCATTTTACCTAAAGAATTTCTTTCAAAATTGGGACTCAATACTCTCAAATCCCCACCCACTGCTTCATCCACTCAGCTTATGTAATAGTCTAAATTCTTTGTTGTAGAAGAACTCTTACATGTTGTAGGTGGGAATGTAAATTCATATAGCCATTATAGAAAACAGTATGGAAATTCCTTAAAAAAAAAAAAAAAAAAGAAAAGAAAACCAAAAAAAAACAGAATAATTCTTTTGTGGTTATTTCAACAATGTTTACGGCATCTTACCAGTTGTTTCCATCTCAAGAAATCAGTTTTTCTGTTCATCCATAAGAAGCAACTCATCTGTTCAAGTTTAATCATGAGATTGCAATTCAGTCACATCTTCAGGCTCCACTTCTAATTCTACTCCTCTTTCTATTTCTATAACATCTGCTGTTCCTTCTTCCCCTGAAGTCTTGAATCCTTCAAAGTCATCCTCAAAGGTGGGAAATCAACTTCCTCTAAGCTTCTATTAAGGTTGATATTATAAACTCCTCCCATGAGTCACGAATGATCTTAATGGCATCTAGAAGGGTGAATCCTTTCTAAGAGGCTTGGCAGCTATAGCCCTATGAGAATGTTATTTCTTAAATAGTGAGACTTTAAAGTCAAAATTAATCTTGATCTATGGGCTACAGAATGGATATTGTGTTAGCAGGGATGAAAACATTAACCTCCTTGTGCATCCATTAAAGCTCTTGGGTTACCAGGTGCGCTGTTGATGAGCTGTAATATCTAGAAAGAGATCTTCAATGAGCAATAGGTCTCAACAGTGGACTTCAAAGATTCCATAAACCATGCTGTAAACAGATGTGTTGTCATCCAGGCTTTGTTGTTTCATTTTATAAAGGCCAAGCAGAATAGATGTAGCACCATTCTTAAGGGCCCTAGGATTTACAGAATGGTCCATGGTCACTAATTTCAAATGAAGATTACCAGCTGCATCATCCCCTAACAAGAAAGTCAGCTTGTCCTTTGAAGCTTTGAAGCCAGGCATTGGCTTCTCCTCTCTAGCTAGCTATGAATGTCCTAGAGGGTATCTGCTTCCAATGGAGGGCTGTTTGGTTTACATTGAAAATCTGAGTTTAGTGTAGCCACCTTCATCAATGCACTTAGCTGGATCTTCTAGATACCTGACTGCAGCTTCTACATTAACATTTGCTACTTCACCTTGTACTTTCACGTTATAGAGATGGCTTCTTTCCTTAAATGTCATGAACCAACCACTGTTAGCTTCAAACTTCTCTTCTGGAACTTCTTCACCTCTCTTAGCCTTCATAAAATTAAAGAGAATTAGGGCTTTACTCTGGATCAGGCTTGCTTTAAAAGGCAATATTGTGGTTGATTTGATCTTCCATCCAGATCACTGAAAATTGCTTTATCAGCAGTTAAGACGGTTTTGCTTGCTTTCTTTTTCTTTTGAGATGGGGGTTTCGCTATGTTGACCCTCCCATTTCAGCCTCTTTCTTTCTTTTCTTTTGAGACACAGTCTCAAGCTGTTGCCTTGGGTAGAGTGCCATGACATCACAGCTCACAGTAACCTCAAACTCTTGGGCTCAAGCAATTCTCTTGCTTCAGCCTCCCACACAGCTAGGACCACAGGTGCCCACTACAACAGCCGGCTATTTTTGTTGTTGTTGTTGCAGTTGTCATTGTTGTTTTAGCTTGGCTGGCACCCTAGCCACTGAGATACGGGTACCACCCATTTTAGCCTCTTTTGAGTGGCTGGGATTATAAGCATGCACCACTGCACCAGTCTTAATTTTGCTCTCTGATAAGTGATGATTGCTTAGTTGGTGGAGCAGTTAGAACACACACAACATTCATTTATCATATGGCTGTGATTTGTGGTGTACCAGAACAATTAATACACTAACATCAAAGATCATTGACTATAGATCCCCATAATATATGTAATAAAGTTTGAAATATTATGAGAATTACCAGAATGTGACACAGAGGCATGAAGTGAGTACATACTGTTAGAAAAATGGTACCAATAGACTTGATTGACATAGGGTTGTGACAACCTTCTGTTTGTAAACACTTTCAACAAAGCACAATAAAATAAGGTATGCCTGTGCATCAAACTGTGTGACAGGATTTCACCACTAAGAAATTTCTCAATTACAGAAGCCTTAGCAAAAAGGCACAAATGGCTCCATGAAAGGACCCTTTTCTACCCTACTATGCTATCCCTTGGTTTTACTACAACTCATATTTGCAGAAAAATCACAGCCTTTCAATAAGGAGAGGATTTGTTGTAGTCCTTCTTTTCAATGGCTATCCCTGAGCTTGCTGTCACACTTCAATTAGTCCCTTCAGAAAGCCCACAGAGCTGTGCAGTGATCAAGTTCATAAGAGTGTGCAAGAGAAGCTCAATTTGAAGTGACAGCCCAGCAGCAGCAGCGAGCTTTACAGTCATGTATTCAGGGAGTGATTTATCTCACATAACTCAATCCATTTAGTTGGGGCCTGAGGGAGACCCTTATCCAGACAAGAAACTACCGGTGCCTTCTAGGAAAAGGAGACCAAGGCAATCTGGCAGGAGACAGCAAGTATGGCTCCTGTTTCTCTTTCCCCATAGCACATTCTATTCAAGAACTCAACAGAAGAAGTGCTGAGGCAATAGAAAAGGCAATGTGCATCTGGGGACCACAATGGAATATGTCCTTTGTGAATGAATGAGTTTTTGCGTGTGTTTAGGGCTGAGCTGGGGGTGTGTGGAAGTGAAATGACAGCTTTCCCTCAAAGACTACTTCTATGTGAAGTAGTGAGTGGAAATAAATAACTATTATTTGTCAGCGGCAAAGAAATGAAGCAGTTTCCTTCTTGAATGCATAAATGTAAATTGCTCAAAGAGCACAGCGCATACACAGCTTTGTGAAATATTAAGTTACTGGAAAAGACAGGATAAGAGAGACATACATTCAGTCAGCAAAGAAAGGAGCAAGGCTTGCCCTGGCATGTCAACCTTAATGCAACAAGAAATACTACAGACATAGGAGCCTATGAAAGTATCATCATGGTCTCATTAAGGATTACAATCCTAATGGCATTTGAATAGAATAAAAGAGACAAATGGCACTGCTTAGGGAGCTATAAGGACAGGGTATCTCAGCTCCTCTGAGGCCTGTCCGTGACTAATATGGCAGGAATGGTTGCTCTCAAGTGGGTAATGCCAATTCTGAGAATTCCAACATTGATATTTTTCTAAGTCTAGAGTTCCCTTTGCTTGAGGTATATCAGGTGACATACTGCTTTTAAGCTGCTTTATTCCTTTGTCCTGTGCTTCATGAAAATGTGAAACAGGAAGAGGGTCCACCGCTGGCTCTGTAGTCACAGGTGATCCAATTTAGAAATTGTGGATTCATATCCCAACTAGAGAAGAATGCATCTCAGTGGGCTCTAGGGCCTATCTAAAACAGAAAAGGAGGGTGCATGGAATGACTTCTGAGCTCCAGAAAGAATATTTGGAGTAGCATTTCACCTAAGACTTACCTGCAAGCAAGAAGGTGATAAGGCAAGTTTCCTTTGGCAAGTAGAGTTTGAGGCGAGAACCACTGAAGACATATTCCACCACAGCTTCAGAACGACCTGCCCGCTGAAGAAAAGGCAGGAATTGCTTTGCTTTTTGGGTATCCTAATGAAGAAAAAAAAGAAAAGAATCATTGAAAGTAATGGAATCCAAGTAAATGTTTCCTTCTCTCTGGTCTAGGACAAAAAGTCTAACAGACCACAGGAATCTAAGATGCCTATAAAATAGGCATTTCTGAAACCATGACATGTGATCTCAATAGAAGAGATGTAATTAACAGTTTCCACAACATTCTCATTGACTGGATGCTTCCTTCTGTTCAGTAACTAAGTACTCAGTGAATGTACAAGTTAGGAGGGTTTTTGGAAAATGAGATGTTCATACCTTCTCTGGATCGGAGAAACAGCTTATCTTTCTTTAATAAAAATTGAGATCAGAAGAACAGAATTCACTTTTTATGGAAGTACATTTGACCTCTAATTTTCATCTTAAAATAAAAGTGATATTTGGCCCTTGTCATAAAGCTCCTAAAACCCTTCCCCAGGAAACCAAAAGTAGTTCATCTTCAATCTTAAATGGGTTATGTAAAATTGAGAGCTCACTGTTTCTTAACCTTGAGAAGAGGTCAGCCTTCTTTGGGTACTACTATAGCAACCCCTGCACACTGTGCATTTTGGGAATGAGATTGCACCTGGGGCACACTGTTCCTACCCAGGGAAATCTATAACAGCAGGACGTGCTCCCATGGAGACAAACAGCACATCATGTCAGCATGAATAATTATAGAAACAACGAGAACACATAAAATGGCATAGCACTTTGAAAATTTTTTTCCATGCATTCTATCCTCAAGAGTACCAAATCATGGACATTTCCAACCTCAGAACTCTCAGCCACATAGAAGCCAAGGCCTTCAAATCCTTTCAGCCTCTCTAGCTATTTAAACAGATGATAGAATAAGCAAACATCAAAATATCACATCACATATAGTGGGGGAATAGTCACTGGATGTCAGAATTTTAGGTTTTCAGCCCAGCCAGCAAAACTGTAAACTTCTTCTGAGGACAGCAAGTTCTACACACTTCCTGACTTCTGTGACACAAGCAGTCTGTACTCAGCCAAGCTCTTCCTTTCTAACTCTTCTCCTAGCAACAGAGCTATTGTATCTAAATTAATGCACATTAGATAATGAAAATT
Organism: Loris lydekkerianus; assembly: GCA_963574355.1. Taxonomy (NCBI): domain Eukaryota; kingdom Metazoa; phylum Chordata; class Mammalia; order Primates; family Lorisidae; genus Loris; species Loris lydekkerianus. The sequence continues at coordinate 11,216 of CAUYPK010060583.1, read as the reverse complement.
TAACAAGCCGTCAAGTATTTCAAGAGTTTTCACAGCAACCAAAGGGGTTCCTCTCATTCAGAAGCAGCCGAGGTAGGCTGGGATGAAAACAATATTTATAGTAACGAGATTCATCCTTCCCATCAAACAGATTCTCAGAGAAAAAGAGAGACAGTCATCCATTCTCAGTATCTTGAATGGCACAGTAGTAAAAGGTAAGGAAACAATGAGCTTTAGTGGGTTGGAAACTTCTCCATTGAACACTTAAGCAACATACATTCTCCTATTCATATACAGCATTAAAAATGCCTTTCTGGCAGTTGGCTGAAGTCCAGAACAGTCAAGCAAAACAAATATTCATGGGAAAGAAAGCACTACCCGATTAAAATCCTTTTGCCACACTCATTTAAATCTGGGACATTATTCATGAGCAGAACTGGTAAGTCAACAACAAATATCAAATTGATTATTGCAAATCATGAGGTAAATGAACATCTCTGAAGAGAAGACCTTTTCCCTGAAGACTGGAGTAATCTATACTTTTCAGAAATACTTTTGCTCTTCACTGTCCTTCAGATATATTTACCTGAAAAAAATGCTTGTAATAAAAATAGTAGTAGCACACACATAGAAACATCCATTTAATGTTAACACTAACAGTATTAATTATCATGATATAACCAAACTCATCCCTTTTTGCTAAATATTACCTACTTTATAAAGACAGATACCTAGCCAGACTAAGAATAATCAAGGAGAATCAAAGGGCCCTTACTGTTATATATATAATAAAAATCAACAGATGCTCTTGATTCCTTCTAAGCCTCAATGCACAACTCAACAGCCCTATTCCAGAAATGACATATGTAAAGATAGCAAAGAGAATGACATGTCATGGATTATAGCAAAGATTAGAAGTGAAAGGCCACTATGAAAATCAAAGGCACAAAAGCAAATATTAAATGACTACTAAAACTGACCATGTTTATTTCTAGAAAAAAAATTATATGACATGGAGTTCCCCATCTTCTTGAGTCAAGTGCCCCAAAGGCTTGGACAGGATGATATGCCTGTGGACCACATTAAGAGAAAAGATGAACATTTCATCCATGCTGACAGAATTTTAAGTTCTTATTAAGTCAAATGATTAAAACTAACTGAAAGATGTTAGTTCTTTCAAATCTCAGTTACAGGCACACAATGGTGTCTGTCTTTCCTTGTCATCTCAAGCACTTTTTTACTCGGCATGTTCTTTTTTTAGGGAAAAAATTCTTAAAAATGTTAAGAAAAGACTGGGAAGAAAGATTGGCAAGCTTCCTTAGGTAATACAGCCATAAATAATTCCCCAATAACTTAGTTAGGGAAATTATTTATTTTAGGCATTGTGATTATATCATTATAAAATTCACTGAATGTGGTTAAGTAAATTGCCTCCCAAAGAGCCTGTGCAAGTATGGTAATGTGCTTAAGTCTCTTTTACTCATTTCTATGGTTAAAAGGAGAAAGGCAAATGGAAGGTAAATAAGCCAGGCCTGGTGGCATGCACCTGTGGCCCCTGCTACTCGAAAGGCTCAGCTAGGAGGATCCCTTGAGTCCAGGAGTTTGAGGTCAGCCTGCAAAATACAATGAGACCTCACCTCTTAAAAAAAAAAAAAATGTAAATAAGAGAAAACTTGATTATGAGGAACAAAGTATATAACAGAGACCAGTGTAGGCCCTACCTGAGAAGTTGAAGATACCAGATGGATTTTACTGTGATAAAGTACAAAAGATGTCATTAAGATAACGTTTCTAATTCTCTTCCAATAATCCTGAAGTAGGACTCAGTGAGATTTAGTGCAATTAAAGATTTCTTTAGAAAATTTTCATCCAAAATGTATTTTTAAAAACAAAGATTAGGCTCAGCACCTGTAGCACAGAGGTTATGGTGCAAGCCACATACATTGAGGGTGGCGGGTTCGATCCCAGCCCAGGCCAGCTAACTAACAATGACAACTGCAACAAAAAATAGCCAGGCATTGTGGCGGGTGCCTGTAGTCCCAGCTACTTGGGAGGTTGAAGCAAGAGAGTTGCTTAAGCCCAAGAGTTTGAGGTTGCTGTGAGCTGTGACGCCATAACACTCTTCTGAGGGTGATGTACTGAGACTCTGTCTCAAAAATAAATAAATAAATAAATAAATAAAAACAAAGATTAAAGGCTTCAGATTTAAAGACAGAACAACATTGGTACTTGTTATACAGAATGCTCATTTCAAGGTAATATAAATATTTCTTTACAGATACAGATTTCTGCTTAGATACCTGTATGCAGACACTTTCACCCTCAGGTTTTCTATGTTGTAGCTGATTTACAGAAGGTCTGGGATTCTATTTGACATAGTTTTCTGGCATTATGTTGACTCATAGCTTTGAGAATTCAAGTAGATAAATTAGGTATGGCTTTCTGTTATCTATACTAATAGTCTCCTCCACTGATATAAATAATCAGGGAGCAACTGTACTTCTGAGCAGAGGAGTCCTTTTTTTTTTTTTTTTGCATTGCACTGGTAGTTTTCATATTACCTGTGCTCCAAAACAAACCACATGTAAGTATTTTCTTGTACTCTTAGAGAAGCTCATTTAAGGTTGCATTAGCTACATTTAACCTGCTATGGTGGATGGCATCTTTTTTTTTTTTTTTTTTTTAAGAGACAGTCTCACTTTGTTGCCCTTGATAGAGTGCTGTGGCTTCACAGCTCACAGCAACCTCCAGCTCTTGGGCTTAGGCGATTCTCTTGCCTCAGCCTCCCAAGTAGCTGGGACTACAGGTGCCTGCCACAACACCCGGCTATTTTTCTGTTGCAGTTTCGCTGGGGCTGGGTTTGAACCTGCCACCCTCAGTATATGGGGCCGGCGCCCTACTCACAGAGCCACAGGTGCCACCAGTGGATGGCATATCTTTAAGGAATGTTTCTGGCTGTTCAATGCACCTTGAAATTGAGAAAGTAATGATGCAACAAATGTGCCTGGAGTGACTTCCTTTCAAAAGATGTTAATATCTGTATCTCAAACTTAGAGGAACAGGGTTTTAAGTGATCCCCCAGAAAGGCAGTACCATCCTTAGATAGAAGCAAAGGTTATAAAGGTACATAATTATACATTCCCACTCTGCCCCCACTCTGCCTGCCAAGAAAACTTGCAATCAAGTTTTCTCTTATTTATATTTTTTTAGGAGGGGAGGGCTCACTGCCTGCCAGAAGTGGGGGCAGAGTGGGAATATATATTAATAATTATGTATCTTCTAAGCATGAGTACATTGGTCTATGGCTGTAAGAAATCCCCCTCAGCAGTAAGGTTGCAATTTATCTCCACAAAGTACCTTGCTGTGCATAAACAATTTATACAATGGATTCCCAAGTTTGGGATAGTGGGAAAGTTGAGCAAGTAAGTAGAGGAGCAAAGGAAGCAGAATCCTAACAGAGAAGGCATAAGGAGAGGTGCTCTGAGAGAACACTGCTTAGACAGGTCACCTGTATCCCAGAAGAGCAGAACTTACAGAAATCAAAACACTGAATTCTAGACCAGAATTTTAGGCTGTCAATGTGCACCAGATGTTCACAAAGTGAATTCTGTGATTTTTCCAGTGAAAATTTCCATATAGTAAGGCACCAAAGTAGAAAGGCCTGGGGAGAGGCAAACATCACAGCACATAAAACTGCATGGGGAAATGGGAATAGAGTAAACCTATTAGTTAACAATTAACCACTTAGGATTATCATGGGCAAGACTCAAATGGCAACTGTTAATAATGAAGCTCACTAATGAGTCTCATCATCACAATCATTCTTTGATTCTATATATATAGAACTCACTCTTCTATATATATATTCTATATATATAGAATTCTTTGATTCTATATATATAGAACTCATTGGGTGGCACCTGTGGCTCATTGAGTAGGGCCCTGGCCCCATATACCAAGGGTGGCAGGTTCAAATCTGGCTTCAGCCAAACTGCAACAAAAAAATAGCCAGGCGTTGTGATGAGCACCTGTAGTCCCAACCCCAACCACTCGGGAGGCTGAGGCAAGAGAATTGCCTAAGCCCAAGACCTGGAGGTTGCTGTGAGCTGTGATGCAACAGCACTTTATGGAGGGAGACAAAGTCTCAAAAAAAAAAAAAAAAGAATATTTCAGATTGTATATGAAACCAGCACATTGTACCTCTTGATTGCACTAATGTACTCAGCTATGATTTAACAATAATTAAAAAAAGTAACACACACAAAGAAAAAACTAGAAAAAAATAAATAAATTACCTCTAAAGTAAAAAAAAAAAAAAAAAGAACTCATTATGTTACTATGGGGGCACTCTACCAGCACATGTGAAAGCCAACTGTAGAGAAGCCCACCTACCATGACAAAGCTTCCTGGAGGTACAACCATTTACTTTATTGCCCACTCCAGAGGTGTCTTCCCTGTGAAAGCTGACTGTACTGCTTGGTCCCACCAGGGCCAACCTGAGGATAAACGACTCCAGAGCATAATGCTATTAGGTCCAACGAATCTTAATCTCGAAGTAGCAAAATCCTTGTGAACAAGAGAACAGATACAGATAAAGGACCATGGAGATTAGAACTATTTGCTAAGGATACTGAAGCAAATGTCCTCTCACATTTTAAGGTGCACTGTGATCATTCATTTCCATAGTTATCTATCTTTTCAGGGCTGCACAGACCAGGAGAATTACTTTTCAGTGATGTGGGAGACAAATCATAACTATATCCCCTACCAAGAAGGCAAAAACATCATCTATCACTGCACAGTCTCCTTTTCACATCTTGGGCTCTATGGCCCCAAATGACATTTTAATTCACAGAATGAGTTTATAATTCTTTGTGAAGAGTCAGCTGTATAGCATGATAATCTCTTAAAATAAATGGGACACTTGGTGGATGGGGTAGGGAAGACACATGGGAGTGCTCTAGCTCCAATGTTACCAAAAAGCACTTGAAAATGAGAAACCAAGCTTCACTGGCTGGTTGGTTTTCAAAGTTTCCTGGTGAGAGCTGTGGGCCTGGGGGAGGGCATAAACTTTAGTAAGTTTTAAGTTCATAGGAATGAAGTGAAAATAGGAGAGAATCTAGAAAAAAAAACACTGACCAAAAAAACTAAAAAAGCACCCCAAAAATTACAATAGGGAAAAAAGGTGCTAAAGCCGCATCATCAATAATCTTTCATTTAGTGTTGTCTGTGGTTTATGATTTCTCACACTGTTTTGTCAGCTGGCGTAGTTACTTGCTCAGGGCTCCACCATGTTCAGAGGAGAAACCCTGTGCAGGCCCTGGGCTCTGCTCCTGGGAGCATGGATCAAGAGCACATCAGGATCATATGTAGTTGATCCTGCCTACCATCTATTTCCTTTCTGCAATATGCAATACTGAGGAAAGAAACCAGAACTTGGCAAATGCTAAAAAAAGAAGACACATCCTTGTGTTTAGAATGAAAATATATGAAGCTGCATTCTGACTGACCATCATGGAAGTCCAACGAACAGAGAGCCAAATCATGTTACAGAAATAGATTAGGGACCCCCAGAAGAAAATGGCCTGGGCTTCATTTGTAATCACTCAAAACTGGAAATAACTGAAATATCCTTCAACTGGGAATAAATGAACTATAGTACAATACACAATGAGATATTGATCTGCACTAAAAATGATATAGGCAACAACATGGATGAATCTCAAACACTTGATTCCATTTACATGACATTCTTACAAAGGTTAAACGATAGGGACGTAATAACAGATCAGTGGTTGTTAGGGGCTAGGCCAACGTTGACTCCAAAAGGAAGAGACATTTCCTATGATGATAAAATGGTCCTATTACCCCCCCCCCTTTTCTTTTTAGAGACAGGGTCTTGCTCTGTGGCCCAGTATGAAGTGCAGTGGTGCAATTACAGCTAACTGTAACCTTAAACTCCCACGCTTAAACAATTCTTCTACTTCAGGCTCCTGAGTAGCTATGACAATAGGCACAGGCCACCAAACATGGCTAATAAAAAAAAATAAAAAAATTTAAGAGCCAGGGTCTTGCTATTTTGCCCAAGCTGGTCTCAAACTCCTGAGCTCAAGAAATTTTCCCCCCTCAGCCTCTTCCCTATCCTTCTGGGATTACAGACATGAGCCACTGTGCCCAGCCCAGTCCTCTTACCTTGACTGTGGTGATGGTTACATGTATATGTGTTTCTTAAAATTCATGCTTGTCAAAACTCATCAAGTTATGTGAAAAAAAAAAAGATGTATATTGCATAAAAACTATACTTTGATTTTAAAAATATACAATGTAAGAAATGACCTAGATATGAAGAATATGTAATATTTTATTTTTTAACTCAAGAAAACTGTAATTCACCAATAAACTAGTTTGTAAGTTGCTCAGAGAGGATAACATGTTCAAAATTAACCACTCAGTAATTATGTTTTAGATCAACTACTTTGATATAATTAGCTATTCACTGTATTCAAGTACTTTAAAATATTAAAGCAGAAAGTAGTTTAGATGAGAAAGCAAGGGGTGGGAAGAGCATGGAAAAAAAACCCCAAAAAACCTAAAAAACCTCATTGGTTCTCCAAAGTAGCACAAGAATGTCTCAATTCTCAGACAGTGGCTAAAAGAAAAGCATCAGAGCATGAGGTCATCTTCAAATAGCCATACAGAGGACATGTTTTGTTCAAATAAAAAAGTTCTAAGTACATATGCCTACTGACATTTATTTTCTACCTTGAAACAAAATCATGGGATATGGATTAACGTGAATAAAAAAAATCCAATTCTCAAATAAATCTGAGATTAATCTATTACTGAATGACTTTCAGTTTCCCATATTTAACCAGCTAAAATTATTCTGTGAGAACTATTCAATTTAACCTTTAGAAATCAAGTCATTGCCTTTTAATGGTAAAATCTGCATTTTATCATCAATAGGATATATAATGCCCTTGGCTTATTCTATAGTACTGTTTTTGTAAGATAAGTTAGACAGAGAAAGTGCAGATGACAGTATATCTGTGCCTCATTTAAAAAGGGTACAAGTAAGTATGTGGGTATAAAAGTTTTGAAATACACAAAAAAGAAGAAATGTAAAATTCATGTGGATGGAAACAAATGAAGCCCTCCCATCAACACCCATAAGCTGAGCAAGTGAACTTGCACGGGTAAATCAGAAATGATGCTGTCAACTATGTTTCTTGGAAGTGAAATAATGGACCATAACAGTCTGTCTAAAACTTTCGTAGTGACCCAACTATATACTATTTATAGTTAAAGTAACAACTACATAAACTTGCTTCCTTCCTATCACCAATCCTCTTTCTCTAACTTGGATCAGATATGGATGTCAAAACAGTTCCAAAGGTGCAAAGTGACATCCCTCCTCAGGCCTGCCAATCCATAGAATTATCTGAAAATTATGCCTCATAATTCATGGTCCAGAAGTTTCCATTAAGTAATTTCCACCTCTTCCTGCTCCCTACCTTACTCCAAATTGCCCACTTTCCCATATTCCAACAGAGCTGAGCAGTCTTCCTTTGCAAAGTGGCTTGCTAAGCTTTCCATTCAGCAGGACCCTGGAAATTCCCTTTGCTGCCTTCCTGTTTGTGTTTTCTGGATGTGTGCCTTCTGCTTTTTTGGTTTACTCCCCTTTGTTGTTATTTCATGGAAAAACTGTCTCATCTCTCTGAGGTCAAATAAGTAAATACAGAATTGCTGTTATAGTTTTATTTAGGAGAAAGACTATAACCCACGAGTACTTTGAATCAACAAATAAACTCCTTTCACTGTTCATTAGCAGAGTAATACACTATAGTTTTGATACGACTGAATGTTTTAATAATGATGTGAAGAAAACTTATTTGAGTGTGAAACCTAATTGCATCTACTAAAAAATATGTGAATAAGACACAGTGATTCAGAAATATCAACCTGTAAGAAGAAAATTATTTACAAGAGAGCTTAACACACTGCATACTTTCCAATTATTTTCAGGTAAAATATTCTCAAAAATCAGGTACTTTATTCAAATTGCAAACAAACAATATACATCAAATAAACCATAAATTGAAAAGAAAATAGTCAAAGGTAGCATTTCTACTTTGAACTGGCAAGGATAAACATAACCAATGGGAATATAGTTGGATTTTTAACAACTCTACTGTCACTTTCCCCAAAGTCAAAAGATAATGAATTTTTATAGGAATACCACAATAAATGTCTTGGACATTTTCAGAATTGAGACATGAGACTAGTCTAAAAATCAGAACTTATACATGGTGTATGGCATTGTGATTACTGAATATAGCATATAGGGTTAAAAAATAACTTTACAGATTTGAAATACTATTTTTTCTGTAAAAGTTTTAGATCAATTTTTATGACTTGAAAGCTGCCATAGGCGAGAGGTAAGAATTTATTATAGAATCAGAAAAGAGCTTGAGAGATAATTACAATAAAATGTGCAGAGTAAAGAATTTAAAAGACATCTGATGAAGCACAAGTTTCATTTCATGGACAAATCAAATACTCAGGGGCAAGGAAATTGATGTCATGCTAAACTGTCCCACCCAAGACAAGAACACAACTTCAGAAAAGGATAGAGGAAAAATATCAGCAAATAACTCATAATATGAAGCTGCTTTAAGATAAAAATAAAAGTTAGTAAGTTTTAAATGACTAAATAGTTTCAACATGCCCTAGAAGTACTTAAACATTCATTTCTAGATGCAGACAACCAGTGTAGCTTCAATAAACCTAAAGTAAGTAAAAGCTTTTTTATTACATCTAATTAGTCTTTTTAAAGCCTTACATTTTAAAGAGTTAATAAAATTAGATAATAGTACAATTTGGAAGAGAAACTTTGAAGAAAAAAGCCAACAATTATGGTACAAATTTATTAGTAATTAGAACAAAAGGTGGTCAGTGTTCTGAAGAACAAGTATCAAATTAAAAAGTCAATCATTTTACTCAATAAAGATTCACAGACTCTTGTTAAGAGATCTATGCCATTCTTTGGCCTAGATTTTTACTTTATGAATGTGTTGTGAGACAATAATCTCAGACTATAATTTAGCTAAAGGAACAAATGAACAAATGTTTATGATAGGAAAAAACAATACAAATAAGCTTGATATCCAATAATAGGAGGCTGTTTAAACCATCCATACTAAGGTAATTTGCAGCATTTATTCATCTAAGAATATCTGCTAAACTCTACTTTGTGTCAGACACTGTTCTAGGCACTGATTTTATAGTTAATAACACATAGAAGATTCATGTCCAGAAAAAATCTTAAAAATCTTAAAACAACAACAACAGAAAAAGGGCAGTTCATTTACACCTTTAACCTGACTACAAAACCAACCAATGACTCACAAAACAATCTCTCCCAACACACATATTCTGGTAAATAAAAGTACTAGCATAGAAAAATTTCTGGTGATAGCAGCACAAATGATTTGTTTCCACTCACTCATATTTGATGTATTTAAAAACAAACATTAACAGAAAATTTTTGTTAAGAAAATATATATATATATGGTTTTGTTTCTTAAAGATAAAAAGAAGGCTGGGTATGGTATGGTAGGCCTATAACCCCAGCTACTCTGGAGGATCACTTAAGACCAGTGTGGGCAATATATCTCAAGACAAAATAAAATAAATAAAAAAATAAAATAGAGGACAGAGATTAAAGACGGCTGCTGAGTAACAGCTTCCCTGCAACCGGGCACAGTGAGTCTGAGAAGGCAAGACTCCAGGCATCTCTAGCTGGTGGGATCTGCCTATAATCATCCCTTTGAGGATACATGGAGCCAGCAAGACACTTCTGGACCCCAAGAAGAGGACAAAAACAGTGGAAAACTGGCAAGTGGTTGCGTGTGTTCAATCGACCTAATCACGCCGGCAACCCTAAGTATAAGCAGCAATGAGACTGCAACTGCAAACCAGAAAGGCCTTACCTGTGAACTGTTTTGGTGTTCTTGGACTTGGCACTCAGTTGAACTGCCTTGGGGAGAGCCTGAGCAGGAGTGTGGAAAACTTTGGGCATTGTCTGGGGCCCCAGACTGAGCCACTGAGCTGGGTACAGGAAGCTACTGTGAAAGAACTGCCCCGGCAAGCTCTGCCCTCAGGGTCCCAGAACAAGGATCGGGCAGGAGAAAGTAACCTAGTGACCGAGCAGCCTAAAGTTGGAGAATAAGCTGCCTTACAGCCTTAATCCTTAGGGGCAGAGTGAGACAATTTTAGAACACTGGTGCCTTGGGCTGTTGTCCTGGGTAGAGTGCCATGACGTCACAGCTCATAGCAACCTTAAACTCCTGGGCTTGGCGCCACCCAGACCTCCATAAAAGCTGTGCAGTGACCCCCAACTGGTGACCCGCACCCACTGGGCGTCCGCATTCCCTGACCAGGAACTGTAAGAGCCACGCAACCCTCCGCTCTCCCTCCTGTGTACTCCCAGCCTCCACACTAGCCCGTTCATATGGCCAAGGACTCTGGTAGCTGCATGCCCTCTGGAGCCCTACCTGCCTCTGCGCAGAGCCCTTCTCCTGGCCAGACTGCTGGAGCCTTGGGCTCTCTGTGCCAAAGTCACTGGGTGCCAGGCACTCCCAGAACCATGTGCACCACCCCCAGCCCTGTTGCTGAATCTGGGTGTGTCACACACCGGAGCTGCTACCATAACCAGAACTCCCTAGCTAGAGCAACCCCAGAGGAACTACACAGGGTCACTCCCTACAGAGATCCACCAACAATAGAGTGATCCCGCTGGGGTCTAATCTTGGAGAGACACCTCCCCAACTCTGAGGACGGCCAGAGGCAATCGTGAAAAACAATCATGAGGCAAAATCAACAGAAAAACTCTGGCAATATGAATAATCAGAGTAGATCAACTCCACCAAGCATCAATGGGGCAGAAACAGCACAAGACCCCATGCACAAACAAATAGCTGAGATGTCAGAAATTGAATCAGGATCTGGATAGCAAATAAGATTGAATTAGAACGCCAAAAGTTATCTCAAGAATTCAACGAATTCAAAAACCAAATGACCAAAGGTTTCGACATATTGAGACAAGAAGTTGCATCCCTCAAAGATCTGAGAAACACAGTAGAATCCCTCAGTAACAGAATGGAGCAAGCAGAAGAAAGGATTTCTGACATTGAAGACAAAGCTTTTGAACGCTCCCAAACCCTCAAAGAAGAAGA